>BQNB010025064.1:0-33096 GCA_026074375.1 Tanacetum coccineum
CTTTTCCTATTAAATCTGATAGTTTTTGTATTTCATCATCTTCTTGAATAGTATTTATTTCTTTATAATCACAATTACAGATTGTAAAGAAGAAGATTTAGCAAGAATTATTAGTGAAATCAGAAGCTCTCCATCAACCAGTGAAGATTTATTTCAAGACTTCATCATATGAAAAAAAACCCAAAACTTATATTATCAACCTCCTAATGTTCAAAAAGTCTAGAATTTCAGATTATTTTATCTCCAGAACCTTTAAATCAGAGTTGTATTCCAGATTCTGTTTGTAATCAAGATTGTATTATTAAAGATTTCAATAATCAAGGTATAATTTTATAAAGATTTCGGTTATTTCAGATTTAATATATTCATATGTTGTATTTGATATATTCATATGTTGTATTGTTATTAAAACTTACTTTAATTTTGTTTTTTAACTAATTATATTGATCCTGTCTCTATAATTTTATAAAGATTT
Source organism: Tanacetum coccineum (assembly GCA_026074375.1). Taxonomy (NCBI): domain Eukaryota; kingdom Viridiplantae; phylum Streptophyta; class Magnoliopsida; order Asterales; family Asteraceae; genus Tanacetum; species Tanacetum coccineum. Next base: position 476 of record BQNB010025064.1, read on the forward strand.
TGGTTATTTCAGATTTGATATATTCATATGTTGTATTTGATATATTCATATGTTGTATTGTTATTAAAACTTACTTTAATTTTGTTTTTTAACTAATTATATTGATCCTGTCTCTATTTGTGTTGGGAATTATTGAAAACGACTAAGTGTCGTTTCTGCTGTTAGAGATGTTCGTTTCGTTTCTGCTGCTGGCAGTTCAAGTAGTGTTTCTGCTGGTTATATTATAGAGTTCCTGCTGATTATGTTTCTGCTGGTCATGTTCTCATTTCTGCTGACAGATATAGAATCTGCTGATCTTATTTATAGACGTGATTATTGTATGCAGGAATTATAGTTATATTCTAGAGTTATCTCATGAAGATAGGAATGAGATATATTAGGAAGAGATTGATGTATATCTCTTACGCGTTTTTAGTTATCTTGTTTAGCAATTTAGGGTTTCTTCTCTATAAAAGAAACCTTTAGCATTAGGGTTTTGTACCGATTACGCATTACACAAACAGTTTATTATCAATAGAGAGATCCATAGAGGATCATTGTTTATATTTGTTCTTCTTTATACTGCATTGTTTAGTTTCCGCCTAAACAATTGTTAGAGTCTCTCACGTATATACTTGTGATTACATAAGTACTATACAACCACAAAGGCTAGAAGATCTATCTAGTTCTAGATCCTAACAAGTGGTATCAGAGCCTGGAGAGAGCCTCTGATAAAGAAGAATCACTTGTTACCACAACAAAACTTTGTTTCTCTAACCGTTAACTATGTCAGAACCCATGCCTACTATACCTACTCAGTCACCATTCACTTATCCTAACCCTAATCCATCTGCTTCACCTTCATTCACTCAAGATGATACCTCGGAATCTTTCATACCTGAACCCACACAACCAATGCCTACATTCACTCAAACTGCTTTCTCACAACCTGCTTTCTCACAACCAAATCAATCTATCTTCTCACAACCTGCTGTTCACTTACAACAGACTCAACCTACTCAGACCAACCATTCCTATTCTGATAAACTCGAAGAAGAACAAGTATCATAGAATTCTATTGAAATTACTAGTTTCATATATAGAAAAAACTAATTACAAAGTTTGGAGTAGTCTGAAAGCAATATGTGTGAAAAACTCGCTTGTATAAAGATTGGGTCCTTTGAATTTTTTCACAAGTTATTTTATCAAAAACTACTGAGAAAACAGTACTTTTATTACAAGATCATACAAAGATATAAATATTTTATTTGTCTGGAAAGCTATTCATGAATATAGCAATTACTTATAAATATTTACATAGAGTTGGTTTAGTCCATAATAGCAATAAAGCTTTAACTAGACTAGGAATTAATGTCTGCTATTTGCAGAAGATATTAAGAAGTGCTAGTAGCTACTTAAGTTTGCATTTCAATCTTTCTTGTCTATAGTTTTACACCTCATTCCTCAAAAAATTAATACCGAATAGTTAGCTTGAATCTAATATTAGAATGTCCTATATACTTTAATTGTTACAGAATTTAACAGTCAGCTTAAGAGATCGCCAAATTATTAGACGTATTAACTTAGAGACATAAAAATGATAAATAAATATGAAAATGAAGGAAGGATCTAGATCATTTAGTGTCATATATAGAGTATATTATAAAGTCATGTTGTAAATACTGTAGGAAGACTTTGTATGCCTTAAATAGATTATATTTAAAAACTCCTCTACACTCTCCTCTATTTTACTCGCACCTCGCACATATAGAAAGCGGTAGTCTGTGTAGAGATATCTATAATAAAATGATTGCGTTGATATCTATTGATCTGATCACGAAGACATACACCCACTGCATAGATGGACTGCCGAGTCCAGCTACTCACTGTAATGTGTGACAGACTATTTTGATGCAAAGATGAGAGATTTAGAGTACTCCTACTAGATCCCATAGTGTCCCCCTCTAGAATGAGAGTGTAGCGAGATGAAATTGAATCATTCTCTCAACTATATTGTGCTTTTATTGAGTAGACTCTTATACACTATAAGATTAGTTATATCTCTTGTTTGATCATTCTATTATTATGAAACTAGATGTTAAGTATGAATGATAGAATAGAAGGAAGGGACTAGAGAGAACCGTCTGAAAGAACGACTCAAGGAACAACTATTAATAAAGAAGAATATCATGATAGGACCCGCGAAATATCATATCCTAGGACTCTCCGTTCAACACTGCTCTCGTACACTTCTCTAGTGCCACTAAGCACTGCTGGCACTCTACGCAATCTAACAGTCTCCTCTTTCAAGAAGCTACCTCACTCATCGCGTCTAATATTAAAGGTCGGCTTGATTTTATAGTTCATATACCCCTTAAAACCAGTATATTGAAGAGAGATAAGTATGAAAGTGAGTGCCGTAAGAACTGTTTTCCTACTTATGTAATGATTATACCATCAGACAGAAGTAGAATTCATTACAGAAAGACAATTAATAATATGTTTTTAAATAAAATTATATTATCTTACCTCAAAAGTGTTCCAAAAGTCTAGAAATTTTTCGATTATTACTATCTCCAGAACCTTTTTAAATCAGATTTTGTATTACGATTTCTTGCTTTGTAATCTCAAGATTGATTATCAAGCTTTCATATAATCTAAGGTTATATAATTTTATAAGAAGATTCGGTTATTTTAGATGAATTGATTTATATTCATATGTTAGTGTTGTTATATTTCATATGTTGTATTGTTATTAAAACTTACTTTAATTTTGTTTTTTAACTAATTATATTGATCCATATATATATATATATATATATGTATATATATGTATATAATATATGTTATATGTATGTATTATATTATATATCTATAATATATGTTCATATATTAATAATATATGTAAGTAGATGTATATAGTTATATGTATTAATATGTATATACATAGTTATATTATACACTTATAGATACTATTATAATTCTACCATATATATATTTTATAGTATTAATATAATACATATATTATAGGACGTAATATAGTATACACTATGGTATATAATACATTTATAATATATATACATTATATATATATATGTATATAGATAGATATTAAATGCTATATTTATATTATATTATATATTTTATATTCAAGTTAATATATATATATATTATATATAGATATTAATATAATATACATATATATATATATTTTGACACGTATGATGTAACACCCCCATTTTTACATATAGCAGCGGAAGCTAATCTGGGGTATTACTTCATGGAAACAACAATCATAATCATAGGTAGAAATAGAAACGTACCCAAAAGAAAAGAGACCGTTTGTTGCAAAGAGATACTTTATTCATTCATTTCATAATCAGAAGTTTTACAAAGGACATCTGGTCCCGCCAAAATCCTGTTACATACAATGTGATTGATATACAAGTTGTAGCCATCAGTTCGAGTCCATGCCACTTCCGTGCCGTAGTATGGCTCAATTGTACCTGAGAGAAACATGGATAAAAGTCAACACCAAAGCGTTTTTTGTGACAGTGAAGGGATTGCTAAGTGATGAATTACGCGTTTTGAAGAAGTGTCGGTATCAGATAATTGATGAGATTCATATGGTCTTTACAATTGGCACTATAAAAATTGAAGCGATCTAACCACAAATGTTCATGAGGCAAACCATTTATCTTTACTGTATGGATAAATGTTCCACAATCATCGCTCTTGTTCTTATCGTTTTCTTAATGCTTTTCTTGGAATCTCACGAACCTTCTGCTCAGGAACCGCCGATAACAAAGTTCTCAGTGATCCAGACATGCTTAAAAAGTGTACGATAAGGGTCAAAAGGATGCCCTGTTGTTGACCTACACACAAATAGGGGAAGCTCCGCCATGATTCCAACTGTTCTTTGCGTCGTGTGTCTTTCGATAGTAGCTTTTGCAGGAGGAAAAGACATGAACTCTCATGGTATCCAAAAAAGCGGCTTTGATGGTTTAAAAAAGATAAGATGGTCTAGCCAGTGGTGGGTATGGAGGCTACGGAGGCTCTCCATATGGCTATGGCTATGATTACCCATTTCCAGGGGGGATACTTGGCTTCCCTCAAGGAATATTTGGGTTTCCACGAGGCATCTTTAGTTTCCCTCCAGGTATTTTTGGCTTTCCTGGCGCTCTTGGTCACTTTGGTGGATACCCTGGCGGTTATGGTGGAGGTCCAGGTGGTGGTTATGGGGGAGGTCATGCTGGTGGTCCCGGTGGTTATGACGGCGGCAAGGGCCCTGGTTATGGAGTTAGAGCTGAGGCAAAGAGCAAGAAAGTCAATTCCCATGATTGATTTTTTTTTCTCTATTAGTAGATTTTACTCAAGTTATTCTAGGTTTATATGAATAATATCAGCTCCTAATTTTATTAATTAATGAAGGTTATGTTTAAACCATTGTGTTACGAAAGATTTCTAATATGGTTTGTGAAATTGGTACGCTTCTTGTGTTTTCATATCAATTATCCGCACTACTATAGCGTCTTGAACTTGCATGTGCAATGATATATGTCGTAACAAATATCGACAATCATCTGCTAAAATTGTATCGAAAGCCCACACACCGGACTTGGGCCAACTTATTTATTGGCTAATACTCTCCCGCATTATAGGCGTCGATAATCAGATTAAGATCGAGACTGGTGAATACTTATATGAGTAAAAAAACAAAATAAACTTTCTTGATGAAGTCCTGTAGCAAGCCGTGAAGTTCTTAAATATTGTTATATGTTACGCCTGGTTGTTTACTATGACATATGTGTCAAAGATTTGGTCTGATTGCCAAGGAGTTTGCCTCCGGTACTCCTCTTGGTCCCACTATTCTCCTGGTGTTTGTCATTACTTGTTGTTTGCTTTTCAAATTCAAACATCTTTTTATCAATAAATTATATTCAATTTTTTTCTCTTATCTGTCGTATTATTATGGCTCTTTATATGTGACTGTATCATTTTTTTTTAATTTAAGTTGATTGTTTTTGTTTATTATACAAAGAATCTGCATTATTAATTAGCTAATGAATCAATTTATATCTGTAACCAAAACAATTACTCTCAGGGAATCTTATGTTTTTAGTAGTTGTGAATTGTTGATTGATAGAAAGAACCGTTCGTATGACTTTATTATTCATCACTATTTATAAATTACAAAGGTATCACTAAAACCCTAATGGACCCAAAGCCCACACACCGGACTTGGGCCAACTTATTTATTGGCAAGATCAATACGCAGTCTTTGGCGGCGAAATACGAAAAGTCGAGATGGAGTGAAAACTTTATGGTAAAAAAACAAAATAAACTTTCTTGATGAAGTCCTGTAGCAAGCCGTGCAAATTCTTCAATCTTGTTCATAAGATACGCCTGGTTGTTGCAATGACATATGTGTCAAAAGATTTGGTCAGAATGCCAAGGGAGTATGCACCGGTACTCCACTAGGTCCACATTCTCCATGTGTTTGTCATACATGTTGATTCATTTCAAAATCAACATCTTTATATCAATAATTATATTCAATATTATTCTCTTCTCCTTCGAATATATATGGCTTTTATATGTGACTGTATCGTTTTTTTTAATTTAAGTTGTAGTGTTTTGTTTATTATACAAAGGTAATCTGCATATATTAATTAAGTAATGAATAATTTAATCAGTAACCAAAACCCTTTTACACAGGAACGTTTATAGTAATGTGAAATGTTAGATGATAGAAAATCCCGTTGTATGCCTTTATTATTCATCACTATTTATAGATTACAAGGTATCACTAAAACCCTAATGGACCAAGGCCACACACCGACTTGGGACTTACTTATTTATTGCGTAATTCTCTCCGCAGTCTAAGCGGCGAATACGAAAGCTCGGAGACTGGAGTGAAAACTTTATATTAGTGTAAAAATAAAATATACTTTCTTGATTGAAGTCTGTAGAATGCGTGCCAAATTCTTCAATCTTGTTCATAAGATACGAGCAGAAGCAACAATGCGTTTGTAATGAAAAGGAGATTGGATCTTGATATATTGATTGTTATAATATTCTGCTGGGTGATGCTTGGAAAAACATATAAAAGGAAAAATTATATAGTAAACAGAATTAGATTTATGGCTTTTGTAGCCATTGTTTAGACGAAACCAAATAAAAAAATGAAGGAAAACCAGAAACAATGGAACTAATTGCCTTCGATCTTGATGAAAAAAAAAGCTAAAACCAAAATAGGTTTGGACAGTGTAACCAGATTTGGATAGATAAATCCCTTTTCTTTTCTTTGGCTGCGAATTTTGAACGTAAAATTATGCTAATTCTAAGAGTCATTCGTCTTTATTTATTTTTATTTTTTGAGAGGATAGAGCGGCTCGTGACGGACGATGGTAAGACTTGATGGGTTGGCATAGATTGCAGAGCTCATGACGGCAACTAGGTTTTATGATCTAATCCGCTCTTATTTTCCATTTTGGACTAATGAAAACCTCAGTTCGCTATGACTTTATTATTCTTCCACTAGTTATAGATTGAAAATGTACCATAAACCCTACTGGACCAAACTTATTTATTATACAAAGAATCAGAATATATTAATTAAGCTAATGAATCAATTTAATCAGTAACCAAACACTTACTCACAGGGAACGTTTTTAGTAATTGTGAATATGTATATACTACATTTTCGTATTTATGCATGATTTATTTATTAAACTAATAAGAAGTTTGTTATAAAAATGTCTTCTAGTGGCTGGTTATCAATGCTGTTAATGAACCGCGAAGTGGATTCAAAAGTGTGCATCGTAAGAATCTTTTAATTAGTAAAAGGAAAACGAAAAAGTGAGGACTTTTGCATTTTAAAAAAAGAATATTCTTATTAGGTATGATGCTTCTAATTTTTTATTATTTTTGAATATATGTTTAATTAAAAAGCTTAAATACTTCTAAAATTGGCATTATTTTGGTGGAGAAATCTGATAAAGAAAAAAAACACATAAAAATATATGTGTCAAATTTATAAAAACAAAAACTTAAAAAAAAGAGGAGGTAATTAATAAAACTTTAGTGGTTTAATTTTAAATAAATTGTATAGAGTTAAGTGTAAATTTATAAATTTACAAATTTTATTATGACTTAAAAAAAAACAAATAACCCCTTAAACTTTCATAACTTATAAAACAGAAAAAATAAAAATTATAAATATATTTAAAAACATAATGTACAAGCCCCGTGCGTGCACGGGGATTAAAACTAGTTTATATAAACAAGGGAACGTTTTTTATGTTTTCGATTTACTTTGTTTTCATCACGAAGAATCAATTTTTAATTGTACCAAATTTTGGTCTTTCATGAGGAGGCTGAGTCTTTTCAAAAGAACATATAAACTTAATGGGGGCTTTAAGCAAACAAAAGAAGTCGTAAAAAGGCATTTTCCGGGTTGCGTCAAAATCCAACGCATGTAGTAATATAAAGTGATTCGCGCTCGATCAATCAAGTTTTGACATGAAAGAGCTTTGATCCAATAAATAATCTTTTTTAGTGATACTCCGTATGTGAGAAAAGTTCCATAAGGAACATGGTCTAAAAAAAAAAATCCGCTTCATCTTGTCCATCTATTTTATTTTCATCTAATGGTTTAGATTAATTCTTATTTTAATTTAATTAAAAAACTCACTTTTACCTTATTTTTTAAAAATTAAATATCTCACAAACCGTAATTCAATTACGCAAAAACGAAACATACCATCGCGACGAGAATTAAATCATCTTTATATAGAGGGTACTTCGAAATTAAAATGTATGTTCTCTTATTTGTTTCTGCTGCATTGGCAAGATCTTGGGCATGTCCAAATCTTAGTTTTGCAAGTTTCATTTGGATGAAAGTAATATATTTCGTCTTTTTTCATCATTAAAAAAAAGATAAATTCCGGGTTTTTTTTTTTGGGGGGGGGGGGGGGGGGAACCCCCTTTTGATTAATGAATAGTGGAAAAGTGACTAAAATAAACCTTTTTTAACTTAAAAGAAACAAAGGTGTAATTTTATTTACAATTGTTGTAGATGTCAACATAAGGCTTAAGATCTATACCCATGGCCAAAAAGTTGTAAGCTAAATATTCATACAAAAAAAAGGTTTAAGATCTCTATCTATATTCCTTTAACTTGCTTACTTTACGATACAATCAATTTGGCATTTCCCAACTCTTGAACGATAAAACACACGGGCTTGGATATTAAATTTTATTTTAGGTATTAATTTTTGCAATTATATGTACACATATTTTATATTTAGTTTTAGAGATATTTATCAAAATGTATTATGAAAACAAGGGATCTCTGTTTTAGGTCAGAATATATTTACGGATTAATTCCCCCCAATAATATAGTTGTGACTCGTTTATGTCAACTGATAAATTACATGTACTCATTGCGAAATAACCCAGATGGTTCGACTTTGAACATTATAAACGTATATCTTGTGCATAGATCATTTAAATCTTCCCAAAATCTCCAGACATGTTGGAACTTGCAGAATTAACAAAATCCACACATTTCAATTGCATATAAATTACATGTCTTAACCCGTATTTGTGATTATAAATTAACGGACTGTCGCAAAATTCTATTTCTTTTGTAGCCTCTTTATCATGAGAAAATATTTAAAATCTTTTTACTTATTAAATCAAAACGTCATAGTGGGAAATTTTTAAATTTCAAAAAATCAATTCTTCCTCATTAAGTATAAAAATTATTATTATTTATTTTCTCAAATATTTAATTTAAAAAAGTCAAACATTGCTCTTTTAGCTAAAAATTTAAAAAAATCAATTTTTGTATGGGCATATTGGACAAAAAAAACAAAATACACATGTCCTTGAGATTCAATAGTTATTACTTTCGGAGCCAAAACTAATAAATAAATACACTTAAACCTCAAGTTCCAATAATTTTCTTTTTTTTTGTTTCCAGAACTTACGAATAAAGAAAGCCCTAATAATGAATCTACAATCGATGTGCCATCAACGATAATGTCTACTCTATGATCAGTGAATATTTAATAAGGATCGATTAAACATGAGGTTTGTTATTTGCAATAAAAGGATATAAAAGGTTATTTATAAAAATTAAAATTGTTTTAGAAGAATCGAATTGAGGGTCAGGTATCATGAGCTAGACACATTTTATTACACTTGTTACACAACTTCCTTTTTACCCTTTTCTTGAATGATTGAAACACTCATTTTATTACGCATGTTATATCGCATGTAGTATGTATCACATGCAGGCAATACTTCAGTGCTATTCAGCTTTTTAATCCTCAAGTTCTTAAACCGCTAGCCTAGATAACCCGCAAGATATCTTAACCATTTGTTAAACCTGTTGGATCGAATTATCTAACCTTTCTAATTAAATATATACCAAAATACAAAGTTTAATTAAACTTAATCTGTCATCATCTTTACAAGTATATAATCGAGTTCTATTTATAGAAATGAAGGGGTACGAATGAATTGACGCATCCCTTGGTGAAATAACTGTAAAACGGTTATGTAACCGCTTTTCTATAACTGTCATATTTGACAGCGGGTATGATTACCCATTGGGTTGGGTTTTACCCGATTTGACCCAATATTCTCCCTCCTAATCATAAGCGTTGTGGCTTAGATCTTTTAGTCCTATGAGCTGTCTCATGGTTAAGAATTTGATCTTCGGGAGTGCCTTTGTGAGTATGTTTGCTTTCTGTATACTCCAATTTCGAAATGCGACTTGTATGTTTCTCTTCGACGATTCTCTAAAGAAGTGATATTCGTGTCGACTGTGTTGCTTCTTCCATGAAATACTGGATTCTTCATAAGTGCTATTGCAGACTTGTTGTCAACTTGTATTGTAATCTTCTCTTCTTGAGTATGTGTAAGCTTGCTTAGTAATCTTTTTAACCATAATGCTTGTGTTGCTGCTGCTGTTGTTGCGATGAATTCTGATTCACATGATGATAATGCTACAGTGGCTTGTTTTTGTGTACTCCAGCTGATTGGTGATTCTCCATAGTAGAATATTATGCCGGTAGTTCCTTTTCCTTCTTGAGGGTTGACTTCCGTAGCTTATGTCGCTGTTATCCATGTATTGTTTCCTCCGTTATGGCTTATAGGTGGATTTCCATGATCCTTGTTCCTTTACATAGCGTAGTACTTGCCTTATAGCTTTATATGTTGCTCTCTTAGCTCTTGAATAAATACGACTAAGTAATCCTACAACAATAATCTAAGTCGGGTTCTTGTGTGATAGCAAATATCTTATGATCCAATCAGCTTCGATATCGGATGAGTTGATCATTGTTCCTTCTGTAATCTTTGTTAATATTGTGCTGGGTCCTTGGTTTCAATGTCTCATTGCAGTTATCATTCCAGCTTCCTTTAGATTTTGCTTGGTATGTGATTGCCTTTATCGATATGTCCCATTGGTCTGTGTGACTTCTATGCCTAAATAGTAGCTAATATCCTATCGCTCATTTCAAATTTTTCTAACCATCTTGAGCTTGAACTTGTCCAATTTCCTTCTTTGAGTGTGCCGGTAATGATTAGTTATTCTACATTAGACTCATATTAGGCAGTATCGAGTCGTTTGTTTCTTTTGTATGCATGGCTTGATCCAATGCGGACTTTCTTGAAAATCTAATGACTTTATGTGTTGTCTAATTTTATGTTCCAAGCACGTGGTGCTTGTCTTAGTCCGTATAGAGCTTTTATAAGTCTATAGACTTTTCCATTGTCTTGTCTCTTTATGAATCCTTCGGGTTGTGTGACGTATACTTCCTCCTTTAAGTCTCCATGTAAAAATGCAGATTTTACGTCAAGGTGATGTACTTCCCATTTATTGTTAGCAGCTATGGCGAGTAGTAGACGGATTGTTTCCATTCTTGCTACTGGTGCGAAGACTTCTTCAAAGTCTATGCCATGCTCTTGTATGTAGCCTTTTGCTACTAATCTAGCTTTGTGTTTGATTATATTTCCATTAGCATCTCTCTTGGTCTTGATACCCATTTTAAGCCTATTGCTCTTTTGTCTCTTTGGGTAACAAGTAGTTAATTTCCATGTATTGTTTCTATTGATGGAGTCTAACTCGACCTCCATTGCTTCAATCCATTTTTGATCGCTTGATGCTTCCTTGTAATTTTTGGGTTCATCTTCAGCTAATAGTAATTCCTCGGTGTTCTCATATAAGTCCTTTAGTGTTCTAAAACCTCTTACTGGCGTGTGATCAAAGTGTGATGGTAAATCATGATTTGAATTGATTCTGTTCACCTTGATGTTTGATTGTGTTGTGGTTTTAGGTGTGATTGAGAATTTACTTCTGGTTATGGAATGTGTTGATGGTGTGTGAGGTGTTTGAGGATGTAAGGGAGAGTTTCTTGGTGATGCATAATCATCATCATTATTATTTGGAAATTCATTATCTTCTTCAAGTGGTTGAGTTTCATGATCATGATGTTTGTTTGTGACTTCAAGATTTCCTATTCTGAAATCGTCATTCAGGTTCGTCGTCGGTGTGCTCACTTATATAGTCCTTCTAATCCCATGTTTCATTCTCCTTAAACTTCACATCTCTACTAACACATACCCTTTGTGTTGTTGGATCAAATAGTCGTAGCTTTTCGATCCTTGTTCTGTTACTAAGTATACATTTTATTGCTTCTATCGTCATAGCTTCGTCAGATTTTGTGATGGTTCCTTTGCATAGCTATGCAGCCAAAACTCTTAAATTTTTATGTTTGGCTGTCTTTGTTTAATTGCTTCATTGGGTGATGTCTTCTAGTGCTTTTATAGGAAACTCTATTTTAAGATTATATGGCGTGTCTAACAGCTTCGGCCCAAAAGTTTTGCGTCATGTTCGTTGCTTTCATCATACATCTAGTTGTGGACATGATTGTCCTATTTCTTCTTTCGACTATTCCATTTTGTTGTGGCGAGTAAGGTGCAGTAAGTTGTCGTGCTATGCCATTTTCCTTACAATATTATGTGAATTCATTTGATGTGAATTCTCCTCCTCGATCCGTTCTTAACATTTTCAATGTTGTTCTCAACTCATTTTCTATTGAATTCTTATACTCTTTAAATAGGTATCAAAGGATTGATCTTCGTAGTTAAGAAGTATACCGATATTATCTTGAGTTGTCGTCTACTAACAAGAATATGTATTTCTTTCCAGATGGTGTTGGTGGTGTGATTGGTCCACATAAATCTCCATATACTAAATCTAGAGGTGAGGTAGATCTAGCTTTTGCCTTTTTGGGGAATGGCGCTCTGCTATGTTTACTAATTAAACAGACGTCACATATTTGTGTTGTATGTTTAATGGTAGGTATTCCACGGACTAAATCCTTTTGAGCCATTGATTTTAGTGACTCGAAGTTGATGTGTCCTAATCTTGCTTGCCTATACCATGTATCGTCCTTTAAGTTTGCTAGAAGGCAGACAGGTGTTCCTATCCTTAGATTTGCTTATATAGACGATTTCTCTGTCGTGTAACTTTCATGAAGATTTTGTTATCTATTTTTCTAAAGTCGTATTTCGTAGTTTCCATTATACTTTACTAACCAATTTCGCGTGATTATCAGGCTCAATAAATTGGTGTGATTTTTAATCAGGAATGTTATATCCGTGTGATATGATTCTTTGTTTCTCATAATCACATTCTATTAAATTGACCTTTTCCTTTGATCTACTATATATGATCCATCTTCGAATCTTACTTTTCTAATGTTCTCTTATTTCAGTCATATGATTACTAGCTCCATTGTCTAAAATACATAGACTATCCATATTTGTCTCCTTATATCCTACATTTTCTTCATGTAGCGAGACCTCTTGCTCTTCAACCTCTATTATGGCCATTAATAAGGTCGGTTCCAAGTCTTCTTCAACGAGATTAGATTGCTCGTTTGGTCTTGTCTTTAAGGGACAGTCAGGTGCAATGTGCCCTAATTTCTTGCATTTGTAGCATTTTACTTTGCTAGTATCATAAGTTGATTTCTTGAAGTTATTTTTATCATAACTCCTATGAGAGGTTTCTCCATCTTTCCTCTCTTCCTTAAAGTTCTCATGATTTCTTCCTTGTGAGAATTTATGCCTTCCACGTCCACGTCCTCTAAAATATTTTCCTTTATTCTCATGTCGTGTGAAACTTTATTTTTTGATTATCCACTTGTTTGCCTTTTTTATACTTAATCCTTTCTTCATAAGTCTTAGTTTTACCAATTGCTTCTTCTTAAGTCATTTCATCTAGATTGAGTATTGTTATTTTGGACGCAAAACTATTTGCAGATACCTATCGGGTACGGCGTTTAATAGTTTACGTACTAGTGTTTCATCTTCCATTGTATGCCCTAAACTAGCTGCTTTGTTTATTAAGGTTGTTAGTTTTGTGGTGAAGGTATCAATGGTCTCGTCTTCCTTCATGTGTAGCAACTCAAATTCGGATTTGAGTGTTTGCACTTGCTTGGTGGACTCTTTCTTCTCCTAGGTGTCTAGTTTTAAGGCCTCCAATATTGCTTTTTCCGGTTTTGTGTTTTGTGATTTGAAGTTGTTGTTCTTCTGGTAAAGGCTTGATAAAGGAATGCTTGGTAGATGTTGTCTTTTTGTGTGGTTTGCTTGGGTTTTTTCTTTGGGTTCTACTCATTACCCATAAAACCGTTTGCTTCAAGGATAGTTTGCATTCGAATTGCCCATCGTGAGTAATTCGGAAAGTGGGTTTAAAATGGACCTTGGTAATTGTGGTGATACTTGTAGTACCTACTTCCTTCTTCGAAGTACCTCCCTTTCTTTCGTCATATCTTTAGGAGACTAATATAACTCCCAAATAAATTCCTAACACTAAGTGTGCCAAAATTTGATGGTAAGTACTCTCGTTTCGTGCCTTAAGGCTATCTATCGTAGGGGACTAGTTTTTTTTCTTCCAAAAACTTACCTCTTGGCGGATTTTTATAATTCTAAAAATGAATATATTAGGGTTAGTAACTCTTAAAATAGTATTCTTTCAATATAGTAGGTTGTAAAATTTCTCGACTACTATATTTCTATCCCTTTTTTCGGGTTTTTTAGGCTAAGTTACTAATCTAGAATTAAGGGGTAACTTATGTAAATACTAAAACCTATAAATCTATATAAACTAAAATTTTATATAGAAAATGAAAAAAAGAAAAGTGGGGGGGGGAGGGTGTGTTTTTTTAAAATCTGGTTAGGGGTAAGAAAACCTGGTGCCCATTTTCTTTTGTGTCCGCTCTCTTATTGTTGGAGACTTTCTCCTTTTGTGGAGGTTCGTCTCTGTGAGGCCTTCTGCGTATTCTCTTTTCGTCTGGTGGTTTTCTCGCCTGACTGTGATGGCGATCTTGGTCGGCTCTTTCCTTTGTGTCTTACCACGCCTTCCCTCGTTTATTTGATGCCGAAGTTTTAGGGTTTCGAGTTTATTTTGGGGTTCTGGTGAAAAAAACCCGTCGTCTCTGATATGGGGTTTTTTTTATTTGATAAAACACGATCATCTGATGATTCTGAAGCGGGTTTCGATTTATCATTCTTCAAAAGGTGTGTTTGTTCCTTTTGAGGCTTTTGATTCTTTCGTCCGTTTTTTTGTGATGACCTTTCGTTATCCAAATTTGTGGTTAATATCTTTGTTTCGAATCTGGAAAAAAATGCCCTAACCCTTTGTTTTTCGGGGGTTATGATTTTTCGATTATTGTTTCTGGGTGAAACCCCTTCGTTGCTAGTGATTTAGAATCACTTGGTGGCGATTGATGGATTTGCCCAATCAAGAAAATAAAAATTAAAGGGGGGCCAAGGGGTTTTTATAACACGAAAATGATGGTTTTTTTTATTTTGTGTTCTTGTTTCGTTGTAAACTGTTTTCTGAAATTAAAAAAAAAAAAAAATAATTGGTTTTTTGAGTTTTTTCTTGATTCGAGATGACACAACAGGTTATGCTGATTTTGGTTTAGTAAACAAAGGCTCTATTGCCAAATGTTGGATCTCGAATTAACTATCCTTTTAAATCAAAATATACCAACAATACAAAGTTTTATTAAACCTTATCTTTCATCATCTTACAAAGTATTATCGAGTTTTAATTTATAAGAAATGAAGGGGTACTGAATGAATTGATGCATCCTTGGGTGAAATAACTGTAAAACAGTTATGTAACGCTTTTCTTATACTGCCATATTTGACAGCGGGTTAGGATTACCCATTGGTTGGGTTTGACCCGATTTGACCTAATAAACCGCTAGTATGTTTAATCACAAGAGTTAAACACAGAAGTTTAATCTTCAACTTATTTTCACTAGTTAAACAAAAGATGGAACTTAAATACCGCTCCTTGAAAGATCTTAAACCGATGTGAACTAAAACCGACAACTAGTTTAACCGCTTAGTTTAAACCGCAACTCGTATTCCACTACATTTGTAAGCCTTAAAATATGTCGACTTACAAGGAATTACATTAGTTTTCTCTAGCGGTGTCGAATAAGAACTAGAAATGATAAGGTAGAATAAATAGGCGACGCAAAGGCTATCAATACCCCTCTTATACTTCCATAGGAAGGTGAGGAAATCATTTGTAACATCTCATAGTGTGTGTTTTCTCCTCCTCCTCTTAGAAAAACACACACATATTTATTTCTCTCTCTAATCTAATAAAACATGGCTTATTTCTATTATTTTCCTCCCCAGCCTTAGGATAGTGTTAGTTTTAGTGAATTAATATGCTTAATACATTGGCTATCAGAGCTTACGAGGGCGTTTTGTGTTGCTTATTTGAGGAGTGTTTGTGGCTTTTTGGCTATTTCGGGCTTATGTATAAGCTACGAGGTGTTTGGTTCGTGCTTATTGTGACAAAAAGCAAGAAACTTTCTTCTTCTTTCATGTTTCTGCTTATTTTTTTATCATATATCATAGCTTATTTTGATTCCAAACTGCTTGTTTGAGCTTCTTTTGATGTTTTGGCTTATTTCGAGTGGTTTAAAGGGGTGTTTAGTTTACGCTTATTTTCGAAAAAGCTTGAAGCTTTCGATGTAAACAACCCTTATTGCTTATTGATATATGTTTTCGTGGCTTATTTCGTGGTTTAAAGAGCTTATTTTTTGAAAAAAAAATTCAGGGTTTGTGTTCATTTTTTGAAGGAGGCGAAATATGACAGGAAATTTTGGTCTTTAGTGGCCGGTGATCAATGTATTTGTCACAAAGAATCAATATAAATTGTACCAAATTTTGGTCTTTCATGAGGAGGCTCGACTCTTTTCAAAAGAACCTATAATATAAAGTGATTGGCGCTTGATCAATAAAGTTGACATGAATGAGCTTTAATACAATAAAACAATCTTTTTCAGTGATATATTTTATTAAATTAACTCTATTAATGGACATACATAAACAAATGAATTTGAAGAACGATAAATCGAATCTCAAGTGGGTGATCTTGTAATTTGCTCGTAAACTCAATATCATAACATTCCCTAAACAAAAACAAATGGGTTATTTAACTCTAAACAGTTAGCTCAGAAAGAAAGCTCACATAACCTAATTAAAAGATGAATTCGTTGACCTTGAATAGTGAACAGTGACTAAATAAAACGTTAACTTAAAATAACAAAGGCTGTTAATTTTAGTTAAGGTCTATTAGAAAGAGAATTCCCATGATCTTTATTCATTCACAAGCCAACTTTATTACACATAATTTCTGGGACTATCCAAAGAAACTACCGACTATAATGGGATAGGCCCATAAATCACATTTAATGCATAACAACTAAGAGAATCAATTATTCATGACAAAGATAATGTCAATTCCATTTTAATCATGAAATGGACTCAGTAATATCCCCAGCCAGTTTGAACGGGAGACTTATCAACGTACAAATTGGATATAAGTTGAAAAACGCTTCTTTCTTTGTATCCATCTTCTTTGTTATTTGTTGAGAACAGAAGAACGATAATTGTATTGTCGGCCATAGTTGTTTTGCTTCTTGCGACGTCTCTTTGTGTGGCTTGTTTTGCCTTTAGTAGGTTGTGTACAATTTTTTGGACCAAAGTATTTTTGAAAAATACAAGATCTCTGGTGGTTTATGTGTGTATAAAGTTGCTTGTGATTGAATAAAGATCATGGGAATTCTCCTTCTTATTATGGTATGTGATAGATAAGATCTTAAAACACAATTTTTTTTCACCTCATAACAATATAGTTGTCCTTCGGGTCATCGGAAACTGCGATGATTCGGAGGGATCCCAAACACATTTATTTTATTTTTCGCTTTTTGTCTCTAAATAATCAGCTCGTATAAGCTTTATGTGTGTGTTGTGGTGATGGTGTGTTATTCTTATCTCAATATGTGTACATGCTTCTCTTTGGTTAAGATTATTACTGAAGTGCATCCCATCATCGAGATGGACGGGAATTTCTCGTATTATGTTGATATAGCCATCAATCATCAAACTTTCTCTTTTAATCTTTGTTTTAACAGCGGAGATCCATGTAGTTTTTGAAAATAGTTGGTTCTTAATTTGTCGCTTCTACCTAAAGGCAAAGCAAGCCATGGCGTAAAAATAAACCTCACGCAAAGGAGGAAGCTGCACGCAATTAAACCACTTGTTCAAATACATTTATGCTTCTGTTCATACAAACAAGAAAGATGAGGAAACAACAGGAGATCATTGTATTTTTCATAAATTTTGGTCAAAAAATTACACACTACTAAAGACAAACAAGCCACACAAATGGAGACGTCGCAAGAGAGACAAACAAACTTTGCGACAATACAATTTATTCTTCTGTCTCAACAAATAACAAAGAAGATGATAAAAGAAGAAGCGCTTTTCAACTTATATTCCAATTTGTACGTTGAGAAGTCTCCCGTTCAAACTGCGGGGGAGTATTAGCTGAGTCATTCATGATTAGATATGGATTGACATTATCTTTTGTCATGAGATAATTGATTCTCTTAGCTGTATGCATTAATTGTGATTATGGGCCTATCCCTTTATAGTCGGAAGTTTCTTTGGATAGTCTCAGAAATTATGTGTATATAAAGTTGGCTTGTGAATGAATAAAGATTATCGGAATTCTCCTTCTAATAGACCTTAACTAAAATTAACAGCCTTTGTTATTTTAAGTTAACGTTTTATTTAGTCACTGTTCACTATTCAAGGTCAACGATTATCTTTTAAATAGTTATGTGAGCTTTTCGTTCTGAGCTAATGTTTAGAGTAAAATAACCCATTTGTTTTTGTTAGGGCAATGTTATGATATTGAGTTGACGACAAATTACAGATCCACCACTTGAGATTTGATTATCGTTCTTCAAATTAATTTGTTATTTGTTTGTCCATTAATAGAGTTAATTTAATTAAATATATCACTGAAAAGATTTGTTTTATTGTATTAAATCTAATCATGTCAACTTTATTGATCAAGCGCAATCACCTTTTATATTATAGTTCTTTGAAAAGAGTCGTGCCTCCTCATGAAAGACCAAAATTTGGTACAATTTATATTGATTCTTTATGATAAATACATTGATAACCGGCCACTAAAGACACAAATTTCTTGTCATTTTCGCTCCTTCAAAAATGAAAACAAACCATTGAATTTTTTTTTTCAAAAAACTAAGCTTCTATTTAACCACGGAATAAGCACGAAAACATTATATCAATAAGCATTAAGGGTTGTTTAAACGAATTGCTTTCAAGCTTTTTTCGAAAAATAAAGCGTAACACTAAAACACCCCTGTAGAAACAATCGAATATATAGCCATAACATCAACAAAGAAAGCTCAAAACAGCAGTTTGGAATCAAAAATAAGCTATGATATATGATAAAAAAATAAGCAGAACATGAAAGATGAGAAAGTTTCTTCGCTTTGTCACAATAAGCACAAACCAAACACCTGTAGCTTATAATAGCCCGAAATAAGCAAAAAAGCACAAAACACCTCAAATAAGCAACACAAAATCGGCCTCGGTAGACTCTTATGCCTATGTTAACGGGTATGGTTCCATTCCCACTAGTTCGGCTCCTTTGAGCCCATGGAAAAAATTTATTTGTCTTGACAAGCAACTTTCTTGCGCCAACATCTCACTGGAATCGATTTTTATTAGACAAGTCAGGGACGGTTCTCTTTTTAGATTCTGGTTGGATAAGTGGATTGGTGCAGTGACTTTTAAAACCATGTTTCCTAGATTATTCTCTATGGAACTTCATAAACAATGTACCATTCGTGATATTTTCAGCTCCAATAATGGGTTCCAACAATTTAATTTCAAGTGGAGGAGGCCTATAAGGAATGGACCAGAAGCTACACAATTAAATGGTCTTTTGGATTTGTTAAGTGACTTTGTTATTGTAGACACTCTAGACCACTGGGCATGCTCCTTCATCAGTTCAAAAACATATAGGTGAGCA
The DNA here is from genome assembly GCA_026074375.1 of Tanacetum coccineum. Classification (NCBI taxonomy): domain Eukaryota; kingdom Viridiplantae; phylum Streptophyta; class Magnoliopsida; order Asterales; family Asteraceae; genus Tanacetum; species Tanacetum coccineum. The sequence goes on from BQNB010025064.1 coordinate 19,917, forward strand.
CAATATTCTAATTATGTTTACTGATATCCAGAATTGAAACTTGTTTAGAAACAACATTTTTCTTTCGAGACGTTGGTGACTAATATTGGGCCAAACCCAATCATTAGGTTAATCCCAATCTGCTGGAAGTTTAAAAGCAGTTACGCAAGTTAGTTAACAGTAACAAAAAAACAGTTATAGGCAGTTATAATGGAAAGGACATGTCTGTTGGATCATACGAACCAACACAACCTTTCACTTGTACCCTTTCGATATGTATAAATAGATAGGCATGTAAACAAACATCGATAATGATGACAGATTTATAGAAATAAAGTTTATTTAATTGTTTTGGTATATCTTGATCATAGATCCATAAAAAAGGGGCCAACATTTGGCATCAGAGCTTTTGGTATTTTTTTAAACCAAATCATCATATACCGTTTTAAGAGTGTTCCTGTTTTTGAATTAAAAAAAACCGCACCAACTTTTTTTTTCCCAAAAACAGTTTGCAAATCAAACTAAACATAATTAAAAAAATCATTTTGTGTTTAATCAAACCAGGAGAATCAAACGATTGCCACCAAGTGATTAATCACTGGCAACAAAGGATTTCATCCCTTGCAAAACTGCTATCAAGAACATAACCGAAAAATATAACCCGAAACAAAATCAAGGTTAAGGCACGGTTACATTTTCTTTTACATATTAAAAAAAAAACCCACATAATTTGGATAAACTAAGTCATCATCAAAAGGGACGAAAGTTAAACCATCAAAAAGGAACGAACACACCTTTTGAAGATTCAATAATCGAACCCAATAGAATCATCAATTGATTCACGTTTATCCAAAAACGCCCAAAATACAAGGACGTTAGAAGATCCCAAATTTGTTGCGAAACCCTAGATTTTCGCACAACCAAATTGAGGAACCTAGTGGTTACGAACACAAGCCCAGAAGAAGGACGGTTATACCACCCATAATATTCGGCGGTTAATCACAACAGAGGAGAAAGATCAGAAGGCCTCAAGGAGATGAACTCCCCAAGGAGACGAACTCCCCAAAACAAAAGAAAGGGGCAGACATAATAAGCAAAGGGACACACTAGGGTTATTTACCCTAACAGGTTTTATAAAAAAAAACATTTCACCCCCTCCACTATTTTATTTCTTCTATATAATTCTGTTTTAGTTTTATATAGATACATAGTTATAGTTTTTAGAAAAGTTACCCCTTAGTTTTAAGTTTTATATCTTTTCTAAACCCGTAGATAGAAAATATAGTAACCTAGTGATTACACTGCTTACTATATCGAGAGAATATTTTTTAAGGAGTAATTAACCTTAGGATTATTCGACTTTAGAATATAAAATCCCCAAGTATAGTTTTTTTTGGAAGAAAACTAGTCCCCGTTAAGTTTGATAGCCTGTAAGGCAAAAAACAGAGTACTCACCAGGAAAATTCGACACACTTAAGTGTTAGATATTTTATTTTGGAGATTTTATTCAATATCCTAGAGATATGACGAAAGATAGTGGAGATAGTTCAAAAAAGGAAATTAGTACCACCAGTACACCTCAATTCCAATGTCCAATGCTAAAACCCTCGAATTACTCATTATGGGCAATTCGAATGCAAATCATTCTAGAAGCAAAGGGTTTATGGGAAATGATAGAACCAGATGATAAAACCCAATCATACAACAAAAAAGATAAGACTGCTATCGCATTCCTTTACCAAGCCTTACCAGAAGAACAATTGCTTCAAATCACAAAACACAAAACCGCGAAAGCCATATGGGACGCCCTGAAAACTAGACATATAGGAGAAGAGAGAGTTCAACAAGCAAGGTTGCAAACACTAAAATCCGACTTTGAAATGTTACACATGAAGGAAGACGAGACCATCGACACCTTCACCGCAAAACTAACAACCTTAGTAAACAAAGCAGCCAGTCTAGGGCACACAATGGAAGACGAAACACTAGTACGCAAACTACTAAACGCCGTACCCGATAGGTATCTGCAAATAGTTGCGTCAATAGAGCAATACTCAGATTTAAGTGAAATGACTTTAGAAGAAGCAATTGGAAGACTTAAGACTTATGAAGAAAGAATTAAGTATAAGAGAGGCAAACAAGTGGACAATCAAGAGAAATTGATGTTCACACGACATGAGAATAAAGGAAAGTATTTTAGAGGACGTGGACGTGGAAAACATAGATTTTCACAAGGAAGAAACCACGAGAATTTTAAGGAAGAGAGGAAAGATGGAGAAACCTCTCATAAGAGTTATAATAGAAACAACTTCAAGAAATCAAGCTATGATACTAGCAAATTACTATGCTTCAAATGCAAGGAGTATGGGCATTTTGCAAACAAATGTCCATCAAAGAAAGAAGAACAATCCAATCTCATTGAAGAAGACTTAGAACCAACATTACTTATGGCAACTGTTGAAGAAGCACCAGGAAGTTTCGTTAACCAAGAAGAATCACGAAGTAAGAATGGAAGGAAATTCCATTCAGCTTCAAATTGACGGTATCAAACATTGAACAATAAGGAGTTGGCAGTGAAAACTTGGATGGTGGTGTAACCGAAAGCATGAGTCGACCTGGAATTAAGGAAGATATATACGCTGCAAGAACTCCAATAGGAAGACAAAGTGTTGGTAGTATAACCAACCAGAAACATGATCAATCAGGATTTATGATAGATCACAACAACAAAGGTGGAAGTAACCAGAAAAATATGATCAACCTGGACTTAAGGAAGATCACAACAATGAAGGTGGAAGTAACCGAAGAAAAAAATGATCTACCTGGATGTAAGGATGATCACAAGCACTATAAGAAACAGCAGGGAGTGCAGAAAATTCAAAAATTCGATCAATGTTACAGTGAGTGTTAAAGGAAGCAAGAACGAAGACCAAGTGGAGTTATGCGAGACTACTGCACAAGAATCAAAGATATTGAAGATTGAAAAACCGAAGATCAAGTTCTTAACTATGAGACAACTCATCGGACTTAAAGATCTACGTCACATCGATTGTGATTAAGGGGGAGAATATTGGGCCAAAACCCAGGAATCGGGCTAATCCCAAATCCGCTAGACAAATAGCAGTTACAAGCAGTTAGAAAAAAATAGTTATTTTTAGTTAGTTAATTCCCGAAGGGACACGACCCTTAGTCGCACCGTTTCATTTTGTATAAATAGGAACCGATTTGTAAAACAGAAAGATGATGGCAGATTCTAATTTAATAAAACTTATATTTCTGGTATATTTTGATTAGAAATTAGAAATTCGATCCAACACAACTCGTCATAGTTTCTGCATACCTTGAATATTTCTTCAAAGTTAGTTGGCAATTGTTGCACTTGATCCACCTTGAAGTCTGATTTCAAGACTTGTTGGACTTCCTTCAATTTTCCAATCTCTTTATGTTTCACCTGTATATACAGTTATTTTTGATATGCAACATGAAATTTTATGTTCCCTTCATGTTCCCTTTATAGAACGGAACAAAGGGATATTTTCAAACTTACTTTGTCAATGGGTCAAAATTCGATGCCTTCAACATAAACTGCAACATCTCCACAATAGTACGATGAAAAGATCTCAAGTAGAAACTCAGGAACGACATCTTCTGTTTGACTCAAGAAATGGTGCAACTCAGTTATCATCCACTTCTTATCTCTCTATGTTGCGAAATATGCATGCATACTTTCGTGTCCCTTTTATACTTTAGGTTAACACACATAGGCTTACTTGAAAAGTTTCTTGAATCACAGAATTTGAAGACTAAATAGACCCTATAGACAACATTTGGAGATAAAACTTGAGCTCTTGTCTTGATTTCAATGTTCAAGTAAGTAATATCTAACATCTCCACTACTGTCTCAAACCTACACATATTATAAATATCCAAGTCTGCATCAGTCATAGCCTATATTGCCATACACTTCTACTTTTGAATTTTGTAAGTTTTGGAACAAGAGTTTAAATTCTATATTAGAATTTATTGTACCCAACAAACCTCTATTTGAAAAAAGGGATAATTGTTTCTAAATGTAACCAAGTTGCCTAATTTTACTAAGTTGTGCAACATGCTTTTAATTTTTTTAAACAATGCAAACAATGTACTAATCATCTCTATTCTATACAATACTTAAGTTAACCCGTTTTTTGTTGAGGTGGCATAGTTGACCGTGTTGACTCCGTTTTTTTAAACAATACTTGTTTTTCACTTTGGTGAGGTCCACACACCTAAACCCGTTTTTATCATACTAGCCGGGTACCCCGCGCAATGCGCGACGGGTACCTCGTGACTATATTTTCTGGCGAGCAAATGTTATCTGGCTAAGCTTTTTTCTAACGAAAAAAATCTATGCAGTAAGTACCAGTAAGAGTTGAGGAGTAAAAGTGAGGATATATTAAGATACTATTTTTGCTGTAACAAAAAACATTTGTGTGTGAGAGATATGAAATGGTTTGTGTGGATTTATATTATGGATGCGATTACACATTTTTAATAATCATTATTGATAGTAATGATTTTAAGCGGTTACACATTTTTAATAAATATTGGAGGTCGTTACAATGATGGTTTAAGCGGTTACACGTTTTTAATAATATTGCTTATTCTTTTTTTAAGATTTAAAAATGATAAACTTGTACAAATTCACTAATTATTTTTAACAGTGAACAATCACTACATAATAAAAAGAAGAAAAAAGAAAAATACTGTAGAACGTAAGTAGTAGTTAAGTAAAATGAATAATTCTAAACACCTCAATAATCACAAATCAAATATTAAAATTCTAACAATTCGACAAAATAAAACCCCAAACGGGTTATCATCATCATCATCATCGGTCATCAATTTAAAACTACAATCACCAAATCACTAGCATAACATGATGAAAAAAAACTAACTAAAAATCTTTGCCACTTCATCAAAAGTTAATAGATTCAGGATCACGGATGCTTTGCAGATCAATCATTAATTCACAAGACTCTATCCCTAAAAAAATCCAAATCCATCAAACCTTAGCATTTGACATCAACGATTTAAGCCCTTAATATTTCTTGAAATCATCCTTGCAACAATTAACCATGATGTCATCAAATATTTTAACAAAATCATCCAAATCAAACATCTTAAACCCTCTTCATTCATCTCCAAAACCTTCATCACCTTTTAATGACGTCACCGAAATAAGAAGACCTCCTTTTCTCCGTATTCCTCTTCTGCTTAGGTACCCGTATTCCTCCAAAGCCATAATCATTAGCTTGGCAGACGGCGGAGACAATGGCGGCGGTAGCGGCTGACGACACATGATGTTGGCAAAGGTGGCGGCAGAACTAAACGGTAGTGGCGGCAAAATCTTATTTGTGAGACGGCGGAATTTGATGGTTTAAAGAAGAAAGAGATAGGTGTTTGTGTTTTTAAGAGAGATAAAATAGAGAGATGAAAATGGTGTAATGAATTTTGTTAGTGTGTTAGGTTTTTATACTCGTATTTGAGTTTGTGGTTTACACTTAAATTATGTTTAATGGACCGTTACAAATTGACCACATGAATGCAGCAGTTACAATTTAACTGAATTGATGACAATATCAATGTTAACAGTTACAAGTTGACTGTATTAAAAAACGTCTATGAGCCGTTACATCTTTATCATTTAATTGGTTGTTACATGTTTTGGGGTGTTACAAGTTTTGGCTATTAAAGGATTTTAAATGCTTTTAAATGTGTATGATGAATATTTTCTAATGGTTTTACATCTTTCCCAATAAAGTAATCATTTTTACTTAATTTTTTAAGACTTCTAAAAATAGATTGGCTAAATGTTTTATAAAGCATGAGAAAGGTGTTTGTGTTTTTAAGAGAGATAAAATAGAGAGATGAAAATGATGTAATGAATTTTGTTAGTGTGTTAGGTTTTTATACTCGTATTTGAGTTTGTGGTTTACACTTAAATGATATTTAATAGACCGTTACAAATGACCACATGAATGCAGTAGTTACAATTTGATTGAATTGATGACAATATCAATGTTAGCAGTTACAAGTTGACTGTATTAAAAAACGTATATGGGTCGTTACAGCTTTACCATTTAATTAGTTGTTACATGTTTTGGGGTGTTACAAGTTTTGGCTATTAAAGGATTTTAAAGGCTTTTAAATTTGTATGATGTACATTTTCTAATGGTTTTACATCTTTCTCAATAAAGTTATCTTTTTTACTTAATTTTTTAAGACTTCTAAAAATAGATGGGCTAAATGCTTTATAAAGTAGTATAGATATAGATTGTACCTATTACGTGTGACATGTTTTTATAGTGAAATTTTGTTAAGGATATGGTAAGATTTTGCATTATTAAGGCATGATTATAGTAATATTGGAGAGTTGTTACTTTTTTTTTTAGCTGTTACAAGTCTTAAGGTTGGAGGGATGTTACTTTGGTTTTATAGATAAAAAAGGAGAAGATGAAAAAATGGAGAAAAACTCATCAAAAAACATCGAGCCAAGGAAAAAAAGAGAGAAAGAGATACAGTCACGTGCATCATGTTGATAAGGTAGCAGCGGTTGGCAGCAGATGGTGATCAAGCTGAAGTAGGGGAGAGCAGGTGGGAGCCGGTCATTCCGACGAGAGATCGGCAGAGATGGCGGCAGAAGTCGACGACGTCCGGCGTGGTGGTAACGTCCGGCGTGGTAGTGACGTCCAGTGGTAGGGCCGGCGTGATCATGTGGGGGTGGTGGATGATAGTTTTTATGAGATGAGAGAATAGTAGGTATTTTTTTTGTTGTGTGTGTGTTTGTGTGGTGTGTGAAATGGATTATAGTTATATTTATAGTGATAAAATGTAACAGCTTTTTAATGGTTTTTAAAGAGGTGTTATATTGTTTGGCAAAATTTTATTGCTTGCATAAAAAGATTGTACACTATGTTTTGTAACTTGGAATGTAACAGTCTTTTTAATGGCTTTTAAAGAAGAGAAAAGTTCATTTGCATACTAGTTTCTACTCACATACCAAGGGACAAATCCTTACCATCTATTTGGTTTTGATCTAATGGTAGGGATTAATCTAAGATTTAAATTTGTTAAACCTAATTTTCTCCTGGTATATAAACTTTTACTTTTTTTAATTTTCCCATTTGCCACTTTTTTTACACACAGTTCTTGTGTGTTTTCTCCCGCTGCCTCCCTCCAAAAACAAATCACTTCACCGTCATCACTACCTAAGCTAACCACAACCGTCACCCCATCACCCACACATACTTCACCTAATTATAGTGTTCCGTTGCACCCCCACCGTCGTCATGCACCATCGTCGGTCGCACACCACCGCTGTCGGCATTGGTGGATTAAAATCTGAGGAGGCTCTAATTTTTGAGTTAGAAACATAAGGTATATATTAAGTACTCTATTAGTATGTAAATTAAGAGGTTCATGATCAATCTTTATTTTGTATTAGATTATGTATCTTATTCGTTTCGTTTGCTTATTCGATGATGAATAATCGAAATTTATTACCTTGATACTTTTGGTTTTTGTATTAGATTGTGAGTAGCATTAGGTTTTGGTATGATTTCATTTTGGGATGGTGAAGTGATGGAAATTTGATGCATGTAAGGTGTTTGACGAAACACCTAAGAGAGTGAAAGGTGACTAGAAAAGTGAAAGAGTAACTAATTAAGTATTTATGCTATAATTAGCTGGTTACAATCTGTCATTGAATGTATGTGACTATCTATGCCTTGTATATTGTTCGGATCTTTAAGCAGTGGTGTTGTTGTGAGTGGTCACCGCTGAGTTTGAGGATGACATGTGTAGATTGTAGATACAAACAACACCCCTTTGGTTATCGCTTTTATTTGATCATAAGTTTGAGGATGAACTTGACCATAAGTTGTATGGTATTAATATAGAATACTTGCAGATGTGTTTGGATCAAGTGGTGAATGGAAATAGGAATGACAAGAGCCTAATGAGACGTATTTGGTTTTTAAACATGGGTTTACAATTACGAATGAAAGCATTGATATAATGGGAAATTGGTCAAAGTAAAAAAAAGGCAATCGATATGAATGTGAATATCTCAGTTGTATGTTGTATCGGTGATGTCTTAACAATTATGGATGACAATGCACCATATAATGATGAGCAAATGAAGCTATGAAACATCTAAATTGTATTTTAGTTTAAGTCCCAAGTAATCACCCTTTTCTTGTTGATGCATAGGACTTTTTTGAACTGCTGTAATTACGTTCAAAAAACTATCATCTACATGTGGTAGATGCTATAGTAAATTGTTTAAAGTTCTCAAACCTTAATTCATTTATCATATTCCCTGCTAAAGTCTGACAACTGCTAAAAGGACTAATAGTTCGACTATTTAAACAATTTTTAACATCCATTGAGTAAGAACTTTAATTCTCTGCTGGCTTATACTCAGTTGAGTAAAATGAGATAATATAGTGGAAACTATTTATGCTATCAAACATCTTCCACTTTCATCATTCTTTTTATGTGTCCTTAAAAATTTGTTGCTAATCAATACTATGTACTCCAATGAATTGCAGACGATACGCCTTTTCCATTATATCAAAGACACTCATTGGATGCTGAAAGCTTTTGAATTTCTCAGCAATGTATGGGCTTGTTAGTAGTACTTAGGCATCATTTTTTCAGCAGACATGCAATTGAAGTTCATGTCAATTGATTGTTAGTTAGCGTATTGCTAGTCGAAGGGCAACGAGAAATGGGCATATGGGTAGCACAACTATGGGAGCAAAGAAAGGGGAAGAATCAGGTCAGACGATATATAGTGGCCCCAAGAAGTGGCAACTGGTCGAGAAGAATGTTTGGATCGTGCATTAACCCGACTGTTCATATATTGTAATATTTAGGTAACGAGACCGGTTCTTAATATAATTGATTAGTGTGATATGGTCCGGTCGGTTATCAACGTATTGCAAATATGATATGGTGTGCATACGTGCTTTGGAGATGTTGTTTTAGTTCTAATTCCACATTGCCAGATTCCAATATTTACGATGTTATGTCGATCGATACTATAACATGCATATAATAACATGTGTTTTTGTAACCTTAATATATAATGTTAAAAACAGATTCACATTATAAGAACAATCACCACAAGAAAAAAAAGGCTTTAATGACCAACGAAAAATCGTCACTACTAGAGGAAAATTCGTCATTAAACCAGTTTAATGACGAAAATCGACGTCGTCACTTGTCGTCACAATAGCTCCGTCACAAATTTATTAGTGACGAAATTGAATTTGACACTATATTAATGACGAACTAAAGTCGTCACTTAAGGGTGTGTGACAACCAGTTTTGCCTTTCAATTTCATCACTACATCGGTTATAGTCGTCACTATTTGACAAAATCAGTGACGAAAAAAATCGTCACTTTTTGACTCAACCTAACGGGACCATAACGTCCGTTAGTGTAGTCACGATAAAAGTCGTCACTGAATAAAACAACATATTAAAAAAAACAATATACCAAATCTGCTACAATTGCTATTGCCAGCACATTTAAACTGCTATTTAATAATAATGAAAATCCATAATACTAATACCATGAATTTTATGATTCAAAGCACATGAGTTTCGTTTCATTATTACCAAACACTAGAAACTGATTATCTGCAACTTAAAAATGAAAATTCAACAGCAAGAATGACGGGCTAGAAGTAATAGTCTTAAGAATCAGTTATACTGAAGATATTGAAACCTATGCTACGCTTGTACTCGTTTTAAGTTAAAACTAAGATGTTGTTGCCCCCTTTCTGTGATGAAAAATCACTGTAAAGATGAAGTATAGCTCTGCCATTGATTCAAGCTAATCTGAATGGACCTAGATAGCAACCGCACCACATGGCTAGCGATTCCCTCTTCAGTCCGGGGATGGTGGGGCGGATCCGGGATGGTGCCTTATCGTTCGACCCCAAATAATTTGCTCCCGTCTCTCCAACTTCTCCTGGCATGACGATATTGAGATAATATGGAAACCTGTTTTTGTTGTAAGTATATAGAGCTGGATGATTAAAATGCTAATGATACTCAGACATTATGATCAGGTTTATCGGATATAGTACCTCTTCTATATGACCATCGAAATGCTTCAAATGCACCTATTAACCATGAAAGAGCGTAACCCTAACAATTATGTTAAAAATAATTTGTGCCCGCTTTAGGAACTTATTTCACATACTTAAACAAGCAAGTGTGAGTAGAAAGACGAACGGGTTTGTGGTAAGTAATAATATGTTACGGATGGTGAATAAACTGTTAAATAAATACCTTATAGTCTTGCATAAACTCATAGTGAAGAGCTGTTTCTGGATCTGTGCAAGCAGCTCGTAGAAACTTATCTAGTCCATCTCGTGTTCCATTATCCACTACAACATAAATTTGAAAAAAAACAAGATAAACAACATGAGAATAGCCAACTGATATATGGTGGCATCAACTCTAACCCAATTCACATAGGTAAGTTCTAGTAATTATGTCATGTAGTGTAAGAATAATAAAAATGGATCCAATAATGCATATTACAGCATAACGTGAAGCTAACGACGAAGGCAAAAACTGCATACCCCTCACGATCCACTTTGAACTTAGAGAGTTGCAATGATTGTTGAATCACTCAAACAAAGCAAGTGTATTAGATTAGGAGCAATTATCGGTTAATCCCTTTAAAGTGGTTGTGTAAAAATGCTATAGTCGTTTTGTTGCACAATTATTATACCTCTGAAACACAATTCATAATACCACATGAATGCACAGCAGCAAATGAACGATATTCCTGCACGCTTAATATCCACAAAACAGAAACATGTTGATGCCTATTATTCTTGAATACTTGATTAAATAAAAACTGACCTTTCATTATTAATCTCCTGTCCAAGAGGAGCTTAATGCCAGATTGTTAATCTGCAATGCGTCCAATGATTTTACCTAAGCTTGGTGTTGCAGCCACACTGATTGCATAAATATAGCTTTGTGGAATGTCTTGATTCTATACTTCGCATTATCGCATTACTATAAATCTCCACAGCTACTCTATATATAAATCCTTCCAAGATTTCATGGAAAACATAGCAAGCCATAGATGTAATTTGTCTCCTAGTATATTATATTTGTATTTTAAAAAGCCAAGTATACATCTTAAGCTATCAACCAAGTTAGATAGAATGTTGAAAATACCATTTAAGCGAGATAAGTGACTTACTTGTGTTAACGTTGTTGCATCCGCAATTACAGTACAAACATTCACAAAACGAGCAATGGTGTTTGCAAGCAACGTGTCTTCCCTGTTTATAAAAAAGTTAAGTTACAATTATCAGCAACATGTAAAGTATGGACTTCAAGATATAGCATAATACGTAGCATATAGTATGGTTTCATACGAACTAAGATGTTAAGTGACTAACATTGTCTGCCATGATTTGTTTAGACATGCATTATTCCATCCAGTTGTTATATAACTCCATCAATTAGCCTTGTGGGAAGAGATGGAATAACCAAGAAAAACGCAGCATAGATATAATGCTCTGAACAACATACTCGTCTAGATAAACTAATCGACTTTTTGACCTACCAAACTTTGTTATCCGGATTTGCCTTTAATATGTACTACATAACATTATGTTAAACAGAACTTCAATGAGCCGTAATTTAATTTTAGTCAAATGCATTCATCAGCAAGATTAGTATATTAATAGGGGGAAATAATAAGAAGCCTATAAGGCTATAACATGTAAGCAACTTTAAGAGTATCCAGTGATCAAATGTATGTGCAATGCATTAAGGTGCAAACAATTTGCTTTGGTTTAGTCCAGGAGTAAAGCACGATCTGAACCAATTGTCGTGAGTTATTCTTCTATTTTTTCCTAATCCAACACATCAGACTAGGACATCAAACAAACCAATTTCAGTTTGATCCTTGTTGATAATATCATTTTATAAGAAAAAAATATTTCTACCACTAGATATATAAAAACAATTTGAAGTTTCACTTGTGTGTAGAACATGCATACCATAAAAGCACAAACCAGAGATATGACTTCTAGAGATAACTACTACAGCTATAAGATATATAGACTAAAGATTTTAATGTAACTGGAAGCTACAAAACATACCAAAGCATGAAAACACAAGAAATTGAGAGGCTGGGATCCAATGAGAAGTGGGGGCTGATGATATAGCAAATAATTATAAACGTTAATCTCTAGTGCGACTTGTGACTAGTGAGGTTAAAGTGGATGAGGAAAACACTAGACCATGTAGTTATGTTTAAGAAGCCAAACACTAGACCATCTAGTGTAGAAACTTTTGAAAACATTACTGAACCGCAACACCATATATAACAGCAAAGGAACTTGTTGATTTTGGTTAGGGCTATGGTGATCTGGTGGTTAGACCTTGGAAAAGTTCCCCTCCATTTCAAATAATAATATCTAACTGTAAGCTTTAAGATAAAACTTATTACTTCTAAATTCATAACTACTACAACTATCTTAGCATGCTCAATATCAGGAATGCCAACCTCAACTATAGCTCACAAACATCCAAAATCAGATAGCAAAATCCCTAGATTCCCTAAAGTATCCTTGGAGAGAACGTCCATAGAACAACTCGCTGATCTTATAAACACACTAGCCATGGTTACTCATATACACAATTAGAAAAAAATTAAGCACAAGATTCGTAAAGAGCAAAATACAGTTACCCAAGTATACTCCCTTGACAATTCATTAATTTACATTTGCGATATCAACTATGACCCATAACAACTAGACTATTATATTACTAAGTAGCCTAAAAAAACTTAAATCAGCAAAAGGTCATTCGTTTGTGTTCAAAGCATCCACCTTTCAAGTATATTGTTCATATGTCACGTGTGGTATTTAACTACTTGCCAATGCTTGCCTAAACTACATATCACATAACTGAAATAAAGTTCCAAATAATCTTCAAATCCCAACTCAACCAACTATGCCACATTTATCAATCAAACGTAAAGTCTAAACCCCAAACTCCTTGTCAATTTTACATGAACCAACACCGCAACGATAGAACACAAACTAAAAATTACACTACAGTTCTTCATCACTTTGACACATGAGGTAGAGTAAATTACGAGTCTTGGAGA
>BQNB010025064.1:41334-53834 GCA_026074375.1 Tanacetum coccineum
GTTTGATGTTTTGTGCAGTTTTGTGATGAAATCCATTATGATTCTCTCCCATTTCCACATAGGAATCTCCGGTTGTACCAGTAAGCCGGATGGCTTCTGACATTCTGCCTTAACTCTAGAACATGTTAAACATTTGCCAACATATTCAGCGATGATTGCCTTCATGTTAGGCCACTAATAGAGTTTCTTAAGATCCTGATACATCTTGTCAGAACCCGGGTGAATGGAATATTTTCATTTATGGGGCTCATGCATGATCAAGTCTCTCAGATTACCAAAGAGTGGTAACCAGCTTCGGTTCTTAGTACAACGAGTTCCATCAGGACGTATTTCAAATGCTTTATCCATTCCTCATAAGTTTTAAGCCTTGATGTTTTCTTCTTTGAGTGCTTCGGTTTGAGCTTTAAGAATTTGTGAGGGTAAGTTTGGATGAATGGTCATAACTAATGATCTAACTCGGAGTGGTTTGATTCGTTCCTTCCGGATTAAGGCATCTGCTACAACATTTGCCTTTCTAGGATGGTAGCGAATTTCACAATCGTAACCTGCAAGTAATTCTAACCAATGACGTTGTCTCATGTTCAACTCTTTCTGATCAAGGATATGCTGAAGACTTTTATGATCATTGAACATAGTACACTTTGTACCGTATAGGTAGTGTCTCTAAATTTTAAGAGTGAACACAACTGCTCCTAATTCGAGATCATGAGTGGTATAGTTTTCTTTATGAGGTTTGAGTTGTCGGGATGCATATGCAATAACTTTCTCTCTTTGCATTAACATCGCTCCCAGACCTTGATGGGATGCATCACAGTAAACAACAAAATTGTCGTTTCCTTCTGGTAATGCTAAGATTGGAGCTTCACAAAGCTTTTATTTTAGTAATTGGAAAGCCGACTCTTGATCTTCGCCCTAGATATTCAGTCAAAGACTTTGCAATCTTCGAAAAACCTTGATGAATCTCCGGTAGTAGCCAGCAAGTCCTAAGAATTGACGTATTTTTGTGGGTGTAGTAGGAGATGCCTAATTCTTAACTGCTTCAATCTTGGTGGGGTAAACATGAAGTCCTTGACTATCAATTAAGTGTCTAAGAAATTGCACGATATGAATCCAAAAATCATATTTGGAGAACTTGGCATACAACTTCTCTTTCTTGAGTAATTCTTGGATTATTCTCAGATGATTTGCGTGCTCTTCTTTGTTGTGATAGTAGATGAGAATATCATCGATGAACACTATCATAAATTTATCCAAGTATGGTTTACACACACAAATCATGAGATCCATGAATACAGCAGGTGTGTTAGTTAAACCAAATGGCATCACTTGAAATTCTTAATGTCCGTATCTTGTTTTGAAAGCAGTCTTGGGAATATCTTCATCCTTGACTCTCAGTTGATGATAACCTGATCTCAAGTCAATCTTTGAGTAAACACTCGAACCTTGAAGTTGGTCAAATAAGTCATCGATCTTGGGTAATGGGTAACGATTCTTTATGGTAAGTTTATTCAACTCCCGGTAATCGATACACATTCTGAAAGATCCGTCTTTCTTTTTAACAAATAAGACAGGAGCTCCCCAAGGTGAAGTACTTGGTCGAATAAAACCTTGGTCTGCCAACTCTTGAAGTTGGTTAGATAGTTCCTGCATTTCTGAAGGAGCTAATCTATAAGGTGCTCGGGCTACAGGTGTCGCTCTTGGAATTAAATCAATTTGAAATTCTACATGATGAACGGGAGGAAGGCCAGGTAGATCTTCAGGAAACACTTACGGGAATTCTCTGACTACCGGTATGTCTTCTAGTCGTTTCTCGTCTGACTTCTTTTCCATTATTTAGTCGGGTTTTACTTTGGTCACCTCGAATGATTAATGTTTCACCATCAATGGGAATGTGGACAAATTTCTCATCATAGATGATCCTAGCATGATACTTGGATAACCAATCCATACCAATGATGACGTCGAAACTACCGAGTTTAATTGGCATAAGATCAATTTTGAAAGGTTGGATTAACAAGGTCAGGATTGCACCCTGAATAACGGTGTTTGTGCTTACTAAGTTTCCGTCAGCCATTTTGATATCATAAAAGGTATCTATTGTAATGGGTGGAATATTTAGCTTAGAGGCAAGAGATATGGATACGAAGCTTTTATCGGCTCTAGAATCAAATAATACTCTAGCTAGATGTTGGTTTAGAAGAAACATACCCGTGACTATGTTCGGGTCTTGATGAGCATTCCTATCCCTTAGCATGTAGGCTCTTCCCTGGGCATTGTTGTTGGTGGTCTTTCGGCATTGATTTGCATAATGCCCTTTCTCTCCACAGGCATGGCAAGTAACTATCACGGGTGCAGATTACTCCCAGTGTTGGCCCTTTGTTCTGCAGTTCCATTGGTCAATGGCCCCACCTTTTTGCAGAATATTACACTTAACAGTGCAAGGTCCTGTGTGATGCAGAGTGCATTTCTTACACAAGGGACGGTTTCTAGTATATCCATTATTTTCAGTTGGGGTGGCAGCATAAGCCCTGAAGGTTTCCTGTCTTCTGTTCTGTTGTGGTTGGTGATTATTGTAGCGGTTGTTGGTGTTACGGTAGTTGTTGTTATTATCGTTGCGGTAGGTATGTGTGTTGTTGAAAGTTCTTCTGTCGTCCAACATTTCGTTGAGATCACTTGATACTTTGCCCGGAGTGTCTTTGTTACGCTGTCCATTATCCTCTCTGGCTATGTTAATGGCTTCTCAGAGTTTGAGGTTTAGAGGCGGTAACATTCCCTTCAATACTTCGAGCAATCCCCCATGAAAAACTTCCATCATTTTCTAGAATCTGGCACCATAGAGGTGACAACAAGGTTTGCTAATCCTGGAATCTTCTCCAACATATGTCTTGAGACATTCGCCTGTCACATCAGAATGGTAATATTACGTCTTCCATCTTTGGACTTTATGTTCGGTGACTAATAATTCTTTATCAAAAGCTTCTTGAATTCAACCCATGTAATCTTGTAAGCTTCTTCTATCCCAATAGGTTGGGCAAAAGAATTCCACCAAGATAGAGCTTCTTCCAAGTTTCAAAGTAACCAGTAGCAAACTTCACTTATGCAGTCTTCGTACAGTTGCTAACCGGGAAAACACTGATTCAGTACTTTTAAACTAGCGGATGAGAACCAATAGCGCCTTCCGAACCTTTGAAGTTGATAGTAAAACAGCTCATGAACTCTGTAGGCTACATTGTCTTGCCACAAGGAGTTTTCTCTTAGGTCTGGTGGTATTATCAGTATTTGTCATGTTAGCGGCTTGTGCTTCCAGAGCTGCGGTAACACTGTCACACTAGTTTCCTGAAGGCAGGCCTTAGTCATGGCTGTGGTTCAAATGGATGACTATCCTTTGGGAGGCATTCAATCAACATTAAATAACATCGTAAGAAGAGATGAGAACACAAGTCCTTAAAAGGTAAGAGTTCAAAAATAAACATTTGTCAAATATGATATCGAAATCATAGATAATTCATATAAATAAGCTATCTATGATTTTATTTAAAAATCATGGAAAGATATCATAATGATGAAGACATAGAGATGATAGTAATCAGGAAGTTGTTTTAGATGATATATCGCATATTAATGAAACAACAAGGTATAACGGGATTGGGGCCTTTGTTATTAATATCATGAACAAACATTGCCTATTGTACAGTACAATATCAAAATTTGACAAAGTGTTGTTATATATACCACACATCCCGTGCTAGGTTAAAAGCTATAACTAATATCTAATCTAAGTAGTTTCGATGGCCTATTCGGGCGTTCTTGATTTCATAATTGCATTCAGAAAGACTTTCTTGTCTGCTTGGTACGGACTTAGAATTTCCTTCGATGATTTGTTTCTAGATTGACAATCCGGAAGCGGAGGCCAAGCAATCTTGTTGTTATTTCCCATTTGCTTCCTTTGAAGTTTAGTAATATCGAGCAATGAGCTTTGGATTCAGACTTCCAGAATTGTCGAAATCTTGTTGTATAATCACCCGACCTTTTCCGAGACCTTCTATTTTGTCTTCTATGTGCTCAATGCGGTCGAGAGAGAGTTCATCCAGGTGATTCAGGATTTCCTCAATTTGCTCCTCGTGACGTTCCAGACTTGTCTTACGAGAGCTTTCTCCCATCTTAAATTCTTGAGGTAGGGCAGAAGTAGAGGAGAATGATTGGTTATGGCCTTGTTTCTTAGGTGACAATAATTCCTCCGAAAGAAAGAATTCTTGAGGATTAAACATTGGAGATAGCATTGTAGATGGAGGCACAATAGTTGGTGGTAGAATAGGTGATTCTTTAGCATAGTATGCATGCATGACCTTCATATAGGGGTCATCATGAAAAAGTGAAAGAGTTGGTGAAACTATTGGAACTACACCAAATGAGTTATTTGAAGAGCTAGAATAAGTTTTTCCTGGTGAAGCTGGGACATAGTCCGGGGAAGCCGGGATATAGTCTGGAAAGTTGGAGGAAAAAGCATCCTCAATATCGGAAGTAGGATGGTTGGGAGAAGACATCACTCTGTTAACAACCCAGTAGTAAATAACATAAGTTATTTATATAATAGTATAATAGTTATGTATCTTTACATACTATTCCGAAAATGTAGTGGCACGGAGGATTTTCTTGGATGGAAAAAAGAAAAGTAGTTATAGTTAAGGTTTTAACCTTGTTCTCTATAACCGTGGCTCTTGATACCAATCTATAACACCCCTATTTTTGACATATAGCAGCGGAAGCTAATCTGGGGTATTATTTCATAGTACAACAGTCATAATCATAGAAAATGACTCGAAAGAGACGATGTTTTGAAAATAAAAGTTATCATTCATTATTCATCAAGTTTTTTAACCAAACAGAGGTCCCAAAAATCTACATGAAAACATAAAGTTATGAATGATAAGCAGTCTAGCCTCTTCAAGACCGTGCCACTCCGTGTCATATAGATGTTCAGTTACCTGAAGAAACATCATCTAAAAAGGTCAACACAAAATGTTGAGTGAAATTCTAGTTAATAATAATAAGATGAGAATAACAAGTAACAAAAGAGTGGGTTACGTTGTTATACACCCATAAGTGTAATAATTGCAATGAGTACAATTATTATGGAAAACATATTATTGCGTCTAAGCTCATGGCACTCAAAACTGACTAGTGTATATATACAATAATGAATAATAAAGATAATGGCCCCCGTGTAGTAATCTAGCCAATATACCTATGAGTTTCAATATAGTGCGTTGTGGTTACCTATCCGGCTAACACAAACGGGATTCGTCAATCCCAATAGGCATATTCACAATATTTACGTTCACTCGCAAGTGATTAATGATCCATGATGGTGGGAGTCTTTTGGCATAAAGGGACTTCGACAACAGATGCAATAATATATCAGGATAACATACATTTAGAAAACACGTGCTATTCATGGTTTAAGCATGTAATTTCCCTCTCACTGTATAAAAATATAAAGATAAAAAAGATGATGCTATGAACTTACCTTAACAAAAAGAAGAAATCTGATGATGGCAGACAGTATATCAAGTGAAAGTAACGGCTTCGTCACGCAACCTGGGGTGATATGTCAAGTCTTGAGTGTGATAGTTTATGTTTTCAAAACTTCATGAAGCTTAACGTGAAATTCATTGAATTAAATTATGGAAATATGTATCGTTGTTCGGGCTAGTCATAATCCAGAAGGCCATGTAGTGATCGTTTGATGGAGGCCAGGGCACTATAAATCGTACCCCAAGCAAATCTCGTCAAAAACGAAAACTCAAAACGAAACCCTTCATATGAAAATTCCCTAGTAACGTGAAACGATAAGATTTTAAGTTTCTTTCTATCGCAATAATTATTCGATTTATGATTAATAACGATAAATGTGTCGGGTTTTAATAAAATCGAGTTTTATAATATTAATATATATTTTTATAATTTATATAAAAATATTATATTTTATATTTTTAAGTTTGCAAAATTGGCAATATATACCCTTAGTTTATAAACTTTTACAACTTTAGTCCTTTATATATAAAGTATATATAATTTAAACAAAAACCTTTAACTTAAAAATTGCAAAATAGGTCCTTAAAGTTTATAACTATAGAATAAATGATATTTTTCAGCCCCTTTAGTTATAAATTTCAAAAAGTTACTATATATACCCTTGCATAAAAATATTTGCAAAACAAGTCCAAATAAGCCATGCAAGCTATTTGTAGGATTCCAAATGAAATTTGCAGTTATAGCAAATTAGAGAATAAGATAAAATAAGATGTTCTAACGTAAAAAAAGTTTAGAAAAAGGATTTGTTAGCTAGAAAATCAAAACGGGTCATTTTTAGGGTTTTAATAAAAAACACATGGGTTTGAGGATTCAAAGCTTCAAACAAGAGTTCATATATGATCTTAAGAGTATTATGAACATTATAATACAGAATATAAGCTTATGTAACAAGATCTTTGGCTTTACTTAGCTAAAATGGGTCAAAATGAGGTTTTAGGGTTCGTACGCCTAGTAACGACTTCAAGGCTTCGTTTTTCTTGCTTCTTGGCTTCTATTCTGAGCTTAGGGACTTCTCTTGACCTTCCTTGATCTGAGTTAGAACTCCATTGATGAGTATATGAGTTTTTGAGGTGTGGTTTGAAAGGGTGTGGAGTTCGGCTTATATAGGGCTCAAAAGCTTAGTGCTAAGTTTTCTAGTTGGCTAGTGTCAAGCTACTTAGATATTCATGGTATGCTAGTATAAGAGTATTGTAGGGCTAGAATTGTAACTACGAAGGTGGAAGGTGTTGAAGGGGTGTTTGGAGGCCACGACTAAGGAAGGAGCAACAAGGAGGTGATGTAGCAAGCTTGGTGGCCAAGGAAAAGAATAGAGGTGCTTGTAAGCTACTTGGGGGCTTCTTGGTATGTAATATGGTGGCATGGTTGGTTGCTTGGGTTTAAAAATGGGTCAAAATGGAGCAAAATGTAGTCAAGGGTTTGTTTAAGGGGCTCGATTTAGGTTTTGGACTTTAGATTTGAGTTTATGGTTAATGGGGTTTTAAGGAATAGGATTAAGGTTTAGTGAATAGTGTTAGAACTGATATTAGGGCATAGATTAAGGTTTAGAGGCTTAGTTTTAGGTTTAGGGTTTAGTTTTAGTGAAATGAAATTAAGGGTTAGGGGTTCTTGTTTTTAGGGTTCAGGGTTTAGATTAGAGTTTAGGATAAATTAGGGATGTAGGTTTAAGTTTAAAAGTCATGCATTAAGTGCTTGTACCTGTACTAAAGTGTAGTAAAGAAAACCAAGAGTGATTTAGGAATAAAATGACCTAGATTTTGACTTTCTTGCATTATTGCCTTATACATTACGTTTAATGTGTTGTAACTTGTTTTAGGAGGGAAAAGATAGTTCCAAATTTTATGTAAAGAACTAGTACACATGCTTTAAAGGCTTGTACATTCATTTTATATGTATACATTACATATAATTAGGGTTTTGATATAAACGTTAACGTTTAATGCTTGTTTTAGAAATAACGTTTTGAAAAGTAAGTTAAATGGATAATGTACTTGGTAAAATAATATTAAAATATAGACTTGACATATTTGGATGTTTACATTATGTAAACATAGATAGAGATGGCATTGGTAGAAGTTGTGTGAGCTCGTTTACTTTAGAGATGCAAGTTATGTTGCATAATAAGATAAAGAAAAAATTTCCTTGTAAAAAGGTGGTATATATATAATAGATGGATATTACATTGCATCTAATTTAATAGATGGATATTTACATTGATGAAAATTGCAAGTTGTTATACCCAAGCAAGCTGATAGACAAAAGATAAAAGAGCGTCGTAACCTTAAAATAAAAAAAACTAAATTAACCATTATTAAACCGTTTAGAATGTTTGGTGTTGTTTATTAAGTGAAATGATTTTCTTCTCTCGAGATGCATATCATTCTTAAGACTAGGCGTTACATCGATCCTATGACCTAGACACATTAATCAGTCACAATTAAATGCTTAACGCATAAAGCAATCTTAATTTGTAGATTATAATCATCTAGGATTAAAGCAATGGTGAACTTATTAAACCCAGCTCATAGCTGACTTTACCCACTACCAAGCTTATTGGCAATGTATACACTGTAGTGACCCACTTGCCAAAGTATCAATGGTAATCATAACTTTATTGTTGAATTATCTAGTCACCGCTAGACAAACACGATCAACAAACCATCGACAATATCAATTAACTTTAATTAAGCTCAACGTTCCTAGACGACATACTTAGAAATACAATACTTGTGTAACTTTATGTCCCTATATGTATAAATTACTATATGGAGAAGCTATCCCAACCTAGATCCGCTCCTGATCCACTATGCTAATCCAGTTGATACGATAGGTCCGCATAAAAGCGCGTAAACAAGTATAAATAACTTCAGATATTCATAATAATGTCCTAATACCCCGCGAAGGTATATACCTTCAAAACGGCATAATAATACAAAGTAATAATTTATCCAATGTTAAACTAAACCGAGTTAACGAATGATACCCAAAAAACTGAACGATTACTAAAAGTATATGAAATTACAGCGATGTCTTTATGGATTGAATACGTTGCTCGACCTCTTCTACTTTTTTCTCCTCTGAAAATCGACTTTGTGTTTAGGGTATCGAGAATAGAATTAGTAGCACACTTAAAACTTGTTTTGAGTTTTCCTATTTATAAGGTCAGGAATTCGTATGGATACGCGAATCCAATTGTATTAAAACGGCGTATTGGGGATTTCTTGAATTTTGGCGGACCACGTTTTGATATCTCCAGAAAATTATAATCGATCCATATCTGATATGCGTATTGAGTCTCTGTATACGGTGTAATCGATCTTCATTCCTTTTGTGGTCTTTGGTGAGTGCAGGCACAGATACGCCGTATCTTCCTTGATGGATACGGCGTATTGGTCTTCATAATAGTAATCTTCAAAATATCTTCATTTAAGCTCTAGAATGCGGGCCTTTTGCTAACTTTCACCAATTACTCCATAATTACTGCAATTCTCAAATATAAACGATTAAGTAACAATTCTTTGCAATAACTATACAAAATGGGTTAATAACATGGGATAAATGATGCTATAAAATAGACGTTATTTGATGTCATCAAATATCTCCCACTTGAATCCTACTTGTCCTCAAGTAGCCTTTAAAAGTTTATAAAAATGTATCCCTAAGGATATTTTCCGTTAAAGCATTTATTCAATCCATTACAAGTACACAACCAAACACATCAAAAAATAGGAAGATGAAAACACTAAAATCACTCAACTAATCTATGTGGTAACATATAACTAATTCGCTCAATTGCTTGGTCGTGACGAAGTAATTCTATTAACATAACTTGCAAGGATACACATCTCCACTACTAAAGCCAGGATAACAAGTTATAAAGGAAAATAGGGTTTTTGTATGGAAAGGCGAACGGTTTGATCATTCTATCAATCTTTCACCAAAAGTACCACTCAATACAAGGCAGGCTGAAGCACAATACACACCCGAAACGGCCTGGGAATAGACAATAATGGTGTGTTGAAATCACATCCCTCCTTCGAATTTAACCAACGGTTAGATGAAAGAATGATATAGGGTAGGCACCTCTAACTACACCAAAGTCGTAAACCAAACAAGGTACAAGACATGCTACACACCCGGGAAGAACGCGCGGGATGACATGCTGTTCGTAATGAATCCTTATTCTGTAAAACCATGGATAACCATTAGGTGAAGAGGGAAGTAAATTGTTGTTAAATAAAAATCAAGAAACAATAGATCACGCCTTAAGTACAATTTTGCTTAGACACTGTATTTCCCGACCGATACATGATAAGACACAACTATTTATCACGTCTTGATCATAGATCAAAAAAACAAACAACACTACGTTAGCGTTTCCCAGTAACGGTCAACTTCCGATCATCTAAAACTTTACATACTCTACAAGGCAAGTGACGATATCTTTCACTTTGTACAATACTCTGCATCGTTGATTTTTAGACGTATCAACGAATACTCGATCCTTCGTATAATTCCTTCGGTAATGCTTTTTGCGAAACGATTATCTTCAAACTTTCTTTCTCTTTTTTTCATAACTATTCTTCAAATCTCGTGTAAGTTTTCACCAACTTCACATCAATTATAAATATCTGGATAAATTCTGGTAATTTCCCCGTTCTTCGGTTCACCAATAATCTTTGACGGAGTAAAATCACATAAGCTTTGACTACTAATATACATTCCCACTGCAATGTCTAATTTTCCGAACCTCACCAAAGATAGAAAAATGAACAAGACTCGGGAAATACAAACTTACACATTAAGCAACTATCAACTGTAAATTAAACTATTAATTTAACAGGTTAGGTTAAGGTGTAAGGGTGAAACGAAACACATATTTATTGTGTAAATTCTAAAGGATTGGCTATAAACGGGTTGTTCTAGTAGATCATTACTCTAAAGATTAGAGTGGAAGGGTTTAACGGGAGGTTAACTAACCGGTGTAGTTAGTTAATAAACAACATGTATAGGAGATTTGGTTGTAATCCTAAGAATTGTACCAATTAAAAAAAACAAGTACCCAATTAAATCCATAATACTCATGATTGTGGTCTTGAATAGATATAAACCAAGCTAATTCTAAAGTCTACAAACATCACCGCACACACAAATTTTGTGGAATCTGAGTAAACATTTGAAAACAGGAAAGTTAAATTCCTCACACTATCTAACAAGGGTATTGTTTGTGGGCTATTTAACATGTAATATTCACAAATTAATTTATACTTGAAAAAAAATTAATTTCGAGCATAATTTAAGCTTTTTATTGTGAAAAATAAGACAAGTGAACATTCTAATTCCATCCCCCCACTTGAATTATACAACGTCCTCGTTGTATATATAAAACATTAAATACGAGAATTTAAAAAGAATTAGAATGAGAAACTCCCCTGATATTTTCATCGTAGATTCTCCATGTGATTTATTAGCCGAGATTTTGTGTTGAACACCATCTTAAGGTCTCAAGACAAACCAACACTTTCAAGAATGATTTCGATATTCTAAATTCTCACCAATATCGAGATATTCCTTTACGAGGTCCTGCGTAATATATAGGAAAAACAAGTGCATTCCTATCTTGGTACCTATGGTTAATTTAAACTAAACTAAAACAAACTAAATACAGGTCAGTCTGTGGATACGGCATATCAAGTTAATGAATACGGCGTATTCGCAGAACTGACAATAATGTTTTTAAAGTGCATAAAAAAAATAAAGACTGATAACGTCCAGACAATCAATACGCCGTATGGTTGGAAACGGATACGCCGAATTGAGTCTGTAAGACAGACCCATATACAAAATTAAATAACAGTCCGGGTTGTTCTCCCGGGAAGCACTTTGTTTACAGCGAAGTCTTTATGGTTAGACTTTTTCTTCAGCAATCCTTTTTAATCAGTCTCTAGTCACCATCCCTCCTTCGTCCAAACATACAAATATTGTTCTTGATCTAATGGCATTCATTATTGCTTGTTCTTGCTAGATGTTGTATTCAATCTTTTTAATAGCAAAATTCTTTCGTCTTGTCCAAATGAATACATGATCATCTCGAATCTTTTGTATCGTGCACCATCAGTGGGCTCATGAACTTCCACATAATTCTATCTTTCCTTTATCATCATGATTTGTCCTTATAAGTAATCAATCATATGTGTAAGTATTGATCCCATCGTCCCTCATTTGTTCATATCTTGACATCATCATCATCCATTCTTTGATAAATCCTTCCATGATAGCCTTGTTTCTTAAGCTTCATCCTTTAAGCTCACTATCTTCCAAAGCTTGTACCATCATAATCTGGATAATGTTTGATTTTCATAATAAATGTTCAGGTAAAGTTTCCTCCATTAAGTATTCATCATTCATTTCAACCAACTACATGTTTGGCCATCTGAACACCCAGTTTTATAATTTGAAGAGGCTTGCAAGTATGTATGACCGACTTCGGTTATCCAAACTCCAGTGTTAGTCCATCGTTTCTCATCAACCTATGGTACAACCTTATTCCATTCGTAGTTCCAGTCGTCTTTATAATCATCATAGGTTTTAAACCCCATAATATCCTTTGTAAGTAAGTAGGATCTACCATTATATGATATTTAAATCTTGAATGCCTGAACAGAATATGTGTCTCGTAGTCAAATATATTAGTGTCAATTCTAAAGACTTCAGCAATTTCATCTTCATTATCAGAAAATTCTTCATCAGTGAGCTCACTCATCATCTCCTCTGATCCAATAAATCCATATGCCTTTCCTAGTAATAATGATCCATTATTTTGTAGTTGAAAAAACTTGATCCCAACCATTCATAAATGCCAAATCAGACGATCAAATCCAAATCATTCAGCTCATGCTCCCGAATCA
>BQNB010025065.1:0-60055 GCA_026074375.1 Tanacetum coccineum
ATGTGGTCTTGGTCTTTCTCTTTGTTCTTTGTTGTAGGCTTGTTCCTTCATGCTTTGCGATCTTTACTTTTAAGCCTTTAACATTATCTTTAACGTTTATGTCATCTTGCGATCTTGAGTCTTTGACCAACATTCTCATACATCATTCTATCACATAATCATCATTATCATTCATCATTAGCCCATAAGACTACATTCATCAATTTATTACATTACACATTAAAACATTACTTCATATCATACAAATCATCACATACCTTAAGTGGGTCAAATTAGACTTAACCTTCACCTTGACTAGCTTTACCAAATGAGTCTCTAATCTATTCTTAGTCCAAGTTTTGTAACCAAAGCTTCCTAAACTTTTATTACATCATCCGCATAACACACTTAT
Organism: Tanacetum coccineum; assembly: GCA_026074375.1. Lineage (NCBI taxonomy): Eukaryota > Viridiplantae > Streptophyta > Magnoliopsida > Asterales > Asteraceae > Tanacetum > Tanacetum coccineum. The sequence continues at coordinate 392 of BQNB010025065.1, forward strand.
GATGAATTCAATATAATAACACATTATAACCGGTTTACTTACCTTGAATCCAAGCCAATAAACATGAGCATTGACATCTTCATCTTCAATCTTTGGTTCTTACTTATTATCATTACAATTACCTTGTAGGATCATTGCTAAGGATTAACTCATTGAATGGGACCTTAATCTCTTCATAATTGATCATCAACTAGCCTTGTGTTCTTCCCTCCTTTTTTCTTTGTTCGACACACACAGAAACACCATCACACTTCTCGAATATTTTGGATAAAATGGAAATATCCAGATATTTGTTGGTACAAATATCACCATTTGACAAGAATGGTCCATCAAGTCTCATTCTTCCATAATTAGCCACATTAACTTAAATACTCATTTACCACTTGTCAATTTTAGTCCCTTAATTCCATTCTTTCCTAGTTGTGACACATGGTATTTTCTAAAACCATTTACATAATATTATGTTGACTTATGGTTTGACTATCGGGTTGACTAGCCAATCACATAACGTCTTCCAACTTATAAATGTCATAGTTAAACTCATCCTATGGCTTTATCGTGAATAAATACTTAAAATCTGGTTTTGAGGTGTTACAAATCTATCCTCCCTATTTAGATTTCGTCCCCGAAATCTCTTCGTCTTTTCTTAACCAAGACTTAATCACATTGATCTCACATTACATCTTAGCGTTCACAAGCATACACTTAACTAGTTGCATCAACCTACATGGTTTTGCAACTCTAGCCATGCTATTATACCTCTAATTATCCTTATCCCGTTTTACTTCTAATTCCTTCCTATCATACTTACATACTTTCTAATGACATACCTTAATTAGGTAACATTTTACTATTTTCAATTTCTTCATTTTAGTAACTTTTTCTCTATATCATTACGTTCCCATTTATTTCTTTTCTAACATTTCATCAAGAACCACATGTCACACGCAAAATTACATTACCTTGACTTGACGAAAGTCAACATTAGCGTATACTTTCTTACTTACCGTAACCATCTTAACATTTATTTTTATCGTTTCCATTTTAATACCTTGCTTTCGTTCCTTCTTTTTAGTTAATTTTCATCAAGGACCATAAGTCACTTGGAATACTCAACACTTTTGACTTCATAATTTCAACTTCAACTAATTCTTTCTCATTTTTCATAAGGGTGCTAATACAATTTAGCAACCACCATACCCATTACTTACATTGAAACTATGCCATAAGGCATATTATAACACCAATTCAATTTTCATCCTTAGTCCTATATTCTTAACGTCTTAAACTTAGCTTTCTCTCTAATGTCTCTACTAAAGGTCACACTCAAAATTATTATTTCGCCTATCTTATTTCCTACGACGTCTAACTAATCTTAGATTTTCATTTTCTACTTCCTTAAATCCTCTCGTGTTATGCCGAGAATACATAAGCCCACTTATCTACACTTATTTATTTACATTGAGAAGCGTCCCAATCAATGCAAATAAGAAAGTATAAACTTATGGTTCGGTGATTCACAATTTCTTATTTAAATGAAGAGGCGTCCCAATCCATTTAAATAAGGAGGCTATGAATCATCCTACTTATACACTTCCGACATAACACTCATACATTCTTATGTTTTCATTACTTTTCATTAGTCACATATCAATTACTCATTCATTTTTAATATAATCTTTTGTAGCCTTAGATCCAATCTCATTAACTTTTCCCGAAGGAAACTTGGCTCTTTCCTCGTAGGGATTCGCCCATTATTCATACCATTGCGGTATCATTAACATTATTAGGCTATCCCGAAGGATACCATCACATTAGGCTATCCCGAATGATATCATTACATTAGGCTATCCCGAAGGATACCATTACATTAGGCTATCCCGAAGGATACCATTACATTAATCATTGAATCCAAGCTAAATTTGAATTTATCATTCCTTACCCCTTTTCGTCATTTACGTACTTTTCTAATCATATACTTTTCTATTTCCATTTTTTATGGCCTTACGCAATTCTAGCTCACACTTTATCTTCTTTCTTTATATTAGACAAGATCCAATTGATACTTGTCATTCTCATGTATTACATATACATATATGTTTTCACATTTCATTTATCATTCTCTTGACAACCCAAATGGGCAACTTATTCAATTCTCCCAGCATCATTTTAGTTCGCTTAACTTTTCGCTTATAAACCATTCATAGGTTATTCTTATAATATACTCATTTACTTCACTTTATTCATCAATACATTCCTTTCATTTATTTACATGGTTCTAATCATTCCTTATCATTCTTTCATTTGATTTACCTTAAGGTACACTCGTTTATCCCTATTCATTTTACTTATCATACCTCTCCTTCATCTATGAATAAGATTGCATTCATTATTATTTATTACTTGCATATGTTTCGTACATAATCATATCATACCATCATGTTATACATTATTATGTTTTCTTCATTACATGACTTATCATACTTTAATCCTTTATTGCTAATTCATATAAGCACTTTCCTTCAATTCATAAAAAATTTACTTAGGCAACTTTTTCATAATTCAAACATTTTCACATTACTTAGCTTGTACTTACATACTCCCGTCATTACTTATTAAAATTCAATCCTATGCATTTATCTTAGCTCAAGCATTTCTTAAACTCATATCATCATATACATCTTACTTATATATATATATATATATATATATATATATATATATATATATATATATAACCTACCATAGATTTTACATTATATAAACATATACCTCTATACTTAAAACTTTTCCAATTAGTGCTTCACATTCTTAGCCACATTCATAAATCCTTATGTCTATGTAAAAATAACATATATCACATTATATTTTCATTCTATGTCCATACATTATCATTCTATTTGCCGCAAGCACTTAACTACCTTATAACTAAGGCATTCGCATTTTTCGTTACTTAAACTTACGGCAACGTATCTACGAGTGGTCTAAGTTTAGGCATCTTATAGTAGAAACCTACTTCTCTTAGACAAATCTTTAAAATCACATAAATTATAACGATAAAGATCATAGACAAATCTACGAAAGTGGATTTCTCGGCACAAACGATAAAGATCATAGACAAATCTTTAAAAGCACATAAATCATAACGGGTCTCTCGACCTATACCGAAATGATTATATAATTTAAGTTGATAAGCAAGGATGGACAAGATAAGATATAATAGGATTTCAACATAAGCTTGAGATTAAAGAGATCATGATCATACCAAATGCTTATTCATTATCATTACATCACCGAGTAGTCATGAGAGATTTAGCCTCTTGTGGCTAAGGTGTTCATAACAAAAGTAGATTTAACATAGACTTCTATTAATTCAATAACTAAGTTGATGACCGTCTTCGTTCTTGATCGTTAGATATTTATTCTTCAAAGGAAGTAGTGTTTTTTGTGTTTATATGGATGGTGGATAAAAGGATTGGAGTATGTGTGTGAGGGATATGATTTTTAGAATGATAAGAATGATTTAAAAGTGAAAATCCGTCCTCTATTTTATAGGTAATTTTGGGTGAAAGTGCAGCGCAACAAAGTTTGTTACGCACACTCTGGTGATTAAATGCACTAGCATTAAATGTTTATTGAGTAAGTGCGGCGCACTAGAGAATAAGTGCGGCGTACTTAGGGTGTAAATGCAGTAGCATTAAAGTCTTCATAAATGCTTCATATCAGATGGGAAGTGCGGCGCACATAAAAGATTGTGCGGCGTACTTGTTGAGTTAATGCAATATTGACTGTCTTTGATTTGAAGATAAGTGCGGGGCACAAATGGCAAGTGCGGCGCACATTTGGAATTTGTGCTTGATTGATGATCTTCTCTTAAATGATGTGTTCTTTAACGTGTAAGTATTTGGCTTACATTACTTATATATATAAATAACCTACCATATACTTCACATTATAAAATCATATACTTCTATACTTAACACTTCTCCGATAAGTGTTTCATATTCTTAACCGCTTTCCAAATTCTTAGTCCATGGCCAAATAACATATACCTCATTTCATAATCATTCTATACCCATACATTATCATTCTATTTGCCGCAAGCACTTATCTACCTTATAACTAAGGCATTCGCATTATTCACTACTTAAACTTACGGCAACTCATCTATGAGTGGTCTAGGTTTAGGCAACCTATAGTGGAAACCTACTCCTCTTAGACTGAAGCTCTGATACCAAGTTGAAACGCCCCTTATCTGACTCAAAATTTGACCCAAAATCAAAAAGCCTTCTGATGTACTTTAGCCGTCGACCGAGGTTCCCGGCCGCTGGCCAAAGCCCTTCAGAGGCCTTTAGCCGCCGTCTAAGGCCCTCCAGCCACCGGCCAAAGCCCTCAGACCTGCACTACTTTACCCGACTTTCCATTTTACCCAAAACTCGACTTTTAGGACTCGATACTTTACAAAAACTTCCAGTATTCATTAACACAACATATTACATCATTTTCATCAAAATTTATAGTCTAAATGACCCAAAACATATAAACTCACGGGGTTTACCAAACACCCCGTTTCAACCCGTTTACATAACATTCTTGACCCATTTCACTTAAAACATTTCAATGACATACATAACCATTATTCCATCATTAGGACCTGATAATAAACTTATTAACAAGACATTTATAAAGGTTTTAAGATACTTTGGGGGTTCAACCTTGATTTGAGCTCGGTATACAACTACTAAGCTCCTAATGCACAAGCTACACGCCTCTATCCCTTGCTTCTAAATCTTACCATTACCAATTGCTTTACCTTCTTCCCTTGAACCTACAAAACATTAAACATCTACGCCGTAAGCATAACGCTTAGTAAGTAAACGGCAATAACGCGACATTATACATCATTCTATCACATAATCATCATTATCATTCATCATTAGTCCATAAGACTACATTCATCAATTTATTACATTACACATTAAAACATTACTTCATATCATACAAATCATCACATACCTTAAGTGGGTCAAATTAAACTTAACCTTCACCTTGACTAGCTTTACCAAATTAGTCTCTAATCTATTCTTAGTCCAAGTTTTCTAACCAAAGCATCCTAAACTTTCATTATATCATCCGCACAACACACTTATGATGAATTCAATATAATAACACATTATAACCGGTTTACTTACCTTGAATCCAAGCCAATAAACATGAGCATTGACATCTTCATCTTCAATATTTGGTTCTTACTTATTATCATTACAATTACCTTGTAGGATCATTGCTAAGGATTAACTCATTGAATGAGACCTTAATCTCTTTATAATTGATCATCAACTAGCCTTGTGTTCTTCCCTCCCTTTTTCTTTGTTCGACACGCACAGAAACACCATCACACTTCTCGAATATTTTAGATAAAATGGAAATATCTAGATATTTGTTGGTATAAATATCACCATTTGACAAGAATGGTCCCTCAAGTCCTATTCTTCCATAATTGGCCACATTAACTTATATACTCATTTACCACTTGTCAATTTTAGTCCCTTAATTCCATTCTTTCCTAGTTGTGACACATGGTATTTTCTAAAACCATTTACATAACATTATATTGACTTATGGTTTGACTATCGGGTTGACTAGCCAATCACATAACGTCTTCCAACTTATAAATGTCATAGTCAAACTCATCCTATGGCATTATCGTGAATAAATACTTAAAAGCCAGTTTTGGGGTGTTACAGTTAGCATAATACTCCGTCGAACTAGGGGCATACAACATCACATATGAGCCCCGCAGCGCAATCAAAGGACATGTATTAGCAGACTTCATAAATGAAGTACCCAGTACATAATTAACCGTCAAAAAGATTGTAAGAAATAATGGATACTCTACACAGATGGGGCATCTAGCGTCAAATATTCTAGCGCGGGCTTTGTCCACATCATCCTTACAAAGACTGAATACACATACGCCTTGAGACTCAACTTTGAAAGCACTGACAACCAAGCTAAGTATGAAGCCCTCCTAGCAGGATTAAGGATTGCTAAGAAAATAGGAGTACAATCTCTGTCTGTCAATGTAGATTCTAAGTTGGTCGCCAGCCAAATCAATGGCAACTATGAAGCTTGCAAGGAAAATATGATCCGATATCTATGGTGAGGGATTGCCAACATGGTAATTATAAGTAGGGGAAATAGTGGAGTGGTTGAAATGATTTGTCCAGGGTGTTGAGTGGTTTGCAGAGAGAAGGTGTGGGCAGACATCCCTTAGCTGTACCTGGGTTTTGTTGGGCGGGAAAGATGGAGTTTGGGTAGGTTGACAGCTTTGGCCCCTCATTTCTTATAACTTTGTTGCAAACTTCGCCCGGTTTGCAATTTCGACCCTTGTCTTTTACTTTTGTAATACAACTTGAGATTTGGCAGTTTTAGTCCCTCAAGTTGTATTTTCTTCATGTGGCTGACTTTTGACTTTGAGAGGGAATTCTATTTAAAAAATCTTACCTAATGTCTATGCTCCGGTGTGTGGGTTCGCTGCAAGCCAATTACGTCATCTGGGAGATACACATGGGAGCATGCAGCATGCATTTAAAAGCAAGGTCGGTGGTCGGAAAGGCCATCCAACAAGGATATTATTGGCCAACGATGCACCGGGACGCAAGATAAGAAATAAGAAAATGTGATTCATGCCAAATCCACTCCCCAATCCCCAAGCTCCCTAAAACATTGATGACTTCAATCATGGCCAATCATGGCACCCTGGCCATTTTTTCAGTGGGGAATTGATGTCCTGGGTCCGCTACCTGAAGCACAAGGAAAGGTGAAGTTTGTAATTGTGGTTGTGGACTATTTTAGAAAGTGGATAGAAGCTAAACCACTAGCCAAGACAACAAGGAAGGAAGTCAAGGAATTCGTGTGGGACAACATTGTTTGCAGGTTTGGGTTGCTAAAAATAATTGTCACGAACAATGGAACAAACTTCATCCATGATCCTTTCAAAAGTTGCAGCAAAAAAATGAATATCACACCGATAAACACGGCCGTAGCACACCCCCAGGCCAACGGCCTAGTTAAAAGAGCAAATAGAAGCCTCATGGAAGGAATCAAGACTCGGCTAGGACGAGAAAGGAAAGGCTGTGTGGATGAATCACGGACAATGGAACAAACTTCATCCATGATCCCTTTAAAAGTTGTTTCAAAAAACTGAATATCACACAGATAGACATTACAGTAGCACACCCCCAAGCCAACGGCCTAGCTACATGCGCAACAATGATGGTCAAAGAAGGAGAGGGAAATGAGGAGGAGATAAGGTTAAACCTTGATCTACTGACAGAGGAGATAAGGTTAAACCTCGATATATTGTCTAAAGCAAATAGTAGATACAACACCCTACATATTGTTTGGCCAATTTTCTTGAGTATGATAACGTGCCAACAAAAATTACAAAAATAGAGATTCTATAGATCCTTTCACATTGTTGCAGAAAAATACACTTTTCGAGTTTTTCCATAGTTATTTGAAGATGCATACATATTAAAACCATCATACTTAATAGAAACCCTTTAATACTACATGAGATTACTGACAAACTAACTGCGAGAGCTTAGACATGCACAAACTGGTTTTCTTATAAAACCAAACCGGTTTTGGTTTGAGTCAACCGGTCAAAAACTGATTTTGGTTTTAAACCGGTCCGGTTTAAAACTAGTTTAGACAAAAAAAACCAAACTAGTAAAAACCAGTTTAGGACTGGTTTAAACCGGTTTTCGGTAAACCGGTTCAGAAAAATAGTTTTTATTTGTAAGTTAAAACATTGGCCACAGTGGAAGTTTCAATTAACTCAGAGCCAAAAATAAAGAAATTAAAATTGGGCAAATGGTCTAAAAATGCATCGAAGTATTCCCGTTTTCCTTTTGTAGGCATTCATTTTTTAATTATTCTTTTGTGTGCCCGGAATATGCTAATCCTCCTATTGTAGCCATGATTAGTAAAAAAGCTGACGTGACAAGATTTTAATACACTTTTCTAGTTTTGATTCGAGTTAACTACATTTTTGGTCCTTGTGGTTGTACCAGATTTCACTTTTGGTCCAAAATTCAAAAAAGTTTTGCTTTTGGTCTGAATTTAAAGTTTTGTTTCACTTTTGGTCCATTTTTGACGATTCCGTTAACTGAGTCACTCACGTGACAAACACGTAAGGGTATTCTTGTCTTCTTATATTTTTACATGGGTAGTTTCGTCCCTTTCCTTTTCCCGCTAATTGAAACCTTATTATACCTAAAAAGTCAATAATCGCCATTTCATTTTTCATCCTCATACTTTCCAGATCAAAATCCTCTTATAATCAAAACCCTAATTCCTTGCTAAAAACCCTAAATGTTGCTTTGTGAATGGGTGCTGAGACCTGATGGTCATCCATTTGATCCATACGCAGTATACAGTAAGTGTCCTTTTTAATTAGGGTTCATTTACAAATTGGGGGTTTCATAATTAAATGATGTATTTTCATAATACACTCATCTATTTTATTGCAGGTAAATTTCCAAGTGTATTTTCATTAGAGATACACCATGGTGGTGAGTTAAGTAAAGCACCAGATCAATTCTACGATGGTTGGAAGGTACATTGGTTTGATCAAATTGATTCAGATGGTTTTTCAGTTGTTGAAGTATCCCATATGTTAGCAGGCTTAGGTTATGTGAATCCTAAAATGGAATATTGGTATAAAATGCCAGATAAAGATGCTCTTTTACCTATAAGTAATGATAGTGATGTCTTGAGGTTCACTAAGTATGTTGATAGGTTTAAACTCATGCAATTGTATGTCGTGCACCTAGTTGATAAGCCTAAGCCATTAGGAGATAATGAGAATCCTAAAACTGAAGAAACCTTTGACCTATTTTTTTGTGACCTAGACCCTGATGTGGGTGAACCTAGTAAAGTTCCTAATGTGGGTGAACATAATGAAGTTCCTAATGTGGGTGAACCTAATGAAGTTCCTAATATGGCTGATCAAACTGAAATCCCCAATGATGCTGAACATAGTGATGGTAGTGAAGAGAGTGATGACAGTGATGACAGTATGGACTTAGAGGATAGGATTGAAGAAGTTGAAGTAGATATGGCTAATTTTAGGAAGTACACTGATAAAAATGTTGAATGGGTAGGACCTAATAAAGTCCCTGTTGAAGACACCCAACCAGTAGAAGCTGAAGTGTTTGAAGATCTAGATTTGGAAGATTTTGATAGTGCCAGTGACCCAGATGATATAGACAGTAATAGGAAAAAAGCATTAAAGTTGTTAGCTAGAAAGCACAAGCCTGTAGATGGGAATATTTATAGTGAAAATTTTTATTGTGGCCAAACTTTTGGTAACGAAGAATTGATAAAGGGGATGGTTAGCAGACTTGCTGTTGAGAATAGGAGACAGTTGTGGTTGTCAAAAAATGATAAGGTTAGAGTTAGGGCTTAGTGTAGAAGAGTTGTGCCAACATTTAGTAATGATAATGGATCACAGTTTGGGCCAAATAGACATGCTCATGTAAGAAGTGGGATCTCACATGAATACCTTGCAAGCATGCAGTGGCATGTATTTGGGACATGGCAACCAATGGTCAGGAACCTGGTATACCTGAGTCATGGGTCAGTGAATGCTATTGGCTATCTACTTGGCAAGAGATGTATAGGTTTAAAATTAATCCCTATAATGGTCCAGACATGTGGAAGAAGTCACCAAGTCCAATAACATTAACACCACCAGATTATCACACCCTTGTAGGTAGACCAGCAAAGAAAAGAAAGAAAAGTGCAGCTGAGTTGTTTGATGGTATGGTTAAAAAAGGGAAGTTAAGTAGAGCTGGCAAGTCAGTTACTTGCACCAAATGTGGCCAAGTAGGTCATAACAGCAGATCTTGCAAAGGTCAAAGAGGTCCAACTGTCAACCAGTCACAAGCTTCACAAGCTTCTGCTTCTGCAAGTGCTAGGCCATCAGGCAACCAGTCTAAAGCTTTACAAGCTTCTGCTTCTGCAAGTCCTAGGCCATCAGGTAACCAGTCACAAACATCTGTCACCTCCTCAGCACCAACTGTCAGCCAATCATAAACATTTGTTAGGCCTACACCACCTTCTCTCAGGCAAACTACACCATTTCTCAGGCCAACTGCACCTTTTGTTACTCTAAGATTCACAAAGAATACAACAAACAGGCTTTCACCTATAAAGAAGCCTGCTGGTGCTAATGGTAAAAGGAAAAATAAGCACGAATGAAGTGCTACTTCTCTTAATGCTTTTGTTTTTCTGAATTGGTTATGTAAGACTATTGCTTATGTCTTTTGTGTTTCTAAACGAGAGGGAAAGTAGCCCGCGCGTTGCGGCCGTTATTAATAAATATTCCTTTATCTTTCTAAGGGTCCTTATACTTCCCTACAAAGAAATGTTTCCCAGCTGCTGAACATAAGATAATGTTTGAACATTTCTAAGACAATATGAAGTTATCAAGAGGGGACAACAATACAAAGACCTTTTGGTGGAAGTGTGCACAAATCCCAACCAGTGCAACTATTTGAACATAACAATGGACAGAATTAAGATGTATCAATAAGGAGGTTTATGATTGGCTTAAGTTAATTCCACCTCATCATTGGGCCAGGTCTCACTTCTCTGGTATGTAGTATTCAGTTTAATAAAATCCACTTTCATGAAAATTGATGTTTTCAGTGCTACTATTTGACAAGAACATGGATGAAGTAATGCCATGTCAATCATTGTTGTTTTCAGGAAGACCTCATTGTGATGTTCTCATAAACAATATGTGTGAGGTTCTCAACAGACAATTATTGGATGGCAGAGATAAGCCGATAATCACTTTTTTTGGAGTTTATTAGACAATATCTGATGAAAAAGATATTAATTGTGTAGCAAATGATCAACAAGAGTAATGGACCTCTTACACCTAATGCCACAAAAATCTTTAACAACATCAAAAAGGAGGATGCTCAATGTACTGTTATATGGAATGGAGGAGATCTATATCAAGCCACTGGTCCTTATGGTACACAGTATGTCTGCAACATGACTCAGAGGACATGCTTATGTAAGAAGTAGGATCTCACAGGAATACCTTGCAAGCATGTAGTGGCATGTATTTGAGACATGGAAACCAATTGTTAGGAACCTAGTAAATCCTGATACATAGTCAGTGAATGCTATTTGCTATCTAAGCTTTGTTGCAAGAGATGTATAGGTTTAAGATTAATCCCTGTAATGGTCCAAACATGTGGAAGAAGTTACCAAGTCCAATAACATTAACACCACCAGATTATCACACCCCTGTAGGTAGACTAGCAAAGAAAAGAAAGAAAAGTGCAGCTGAGTTGTTTGATGGTATGGTTAAAAAAGGGAAGTTAAGTAGAGCTGCAAGTCAGTTACTTGCACCAAATGTGGCCAAGTAGGTCATAACAGCAGATCTTGCAAAGGTCAAAGAGGCAATGTCAACCATCACCAGCTTCTCTGCTTCTGCAAGTGCCAGGCCCATTAGGCAACCTAGTTAAAACATCACAAGCTTCTGCTTTTGCAAGTCCTAGGCCATCAGGCAACCAGTCACAAACATCTGTCACCCCCTTAGCACCAACTGTCAGCCAATCACAAATCTTTGTTAGGCCTACACCACATTCTATCAGGCAAACTATACCTTTTCTCAGGCCAACTACACCTTTTGTTACTCTTAGATTCACAAAGAATATAACAAACAGGCTTTCACCTATAAAGAAGCCTGCTGGTGCAAATGGTAAAGGGAAAAATTGTGCAGGAATGAAGTTCTAATTTCTCTTAATGCTTTGGTTTTTATTAATTAGTTATTTAAGACTCTTACTTATGTCTTTTGTGTTTCTGGATTACTTATGTAAGCCTTTTGATTGTCAAACTCTAGTATGGAACCTGGTTTGAAACATTTATTGTTTGACTTTTATTAGTCAAACTTTTTTATGTAATCTTAGTAATGGTTCTTATTTATGTCTGCAACAACCATCTCTTATTTGACATAGTTTTTAACAATTGTGTTTACTTTCTTATCACTCAACAACCAATACAGGTAGCATTGAACACAAAATTTATAGAAACTGACATCACATTAACTTCAATATATTAGAGGTTCAAAAGATACATTCCTACAATTACTTCACTACCAATAACTTCCCAACTAACTTGAACATTACATCAGTTAACTAGATAAAATAGTATGAAAAAGACCCAACTACAAATCAACATCATCTTCATCCTTCCTTTTTTTGCACGAATGTCAGCAACTTCATCTTCTAACTGCTTAATTATAAGCATAGAACATTGACAAACCAATCAATAAAACCATGATTTGAACCCTAACAATTTTAAAATTGAAAATTCATGTCAAATCGAAAATAATTGCAAAATTAGGTTAAATTAATCAATACCTTACCCTTTTAGAACAACAGTAAAATCATCTTCCTGGGTTCTCTAATGCCCATGAAGTACGAATCACTCCTATTGAGTCGCATTTGCTGCACCTTACCATGTCAAATTGTTTAGGGTTCTTAGGTGTGTGCGTGTGTGTGTGTTTTTTTTTGGGATGAAATTACGTGTAAGAGAGATGAGAGGTGAAAGATGAGTGTTACTTTAATAAATAACCAATTTAATAAAACATGGAAAGACGAATCTACCCTCACGTGATATGCACATGTAGCTTCCAGCTGATTCAGTTAACGAAATCGTCAAAAGTGGACCAAAAATGAAACGAAACTTGAAATTCGGACCAAAAGCAAAACTTTTTTTGAATTTGGACTAAAAGTGAAATCGGTACAACCAAATGACCAAAATATACTTAACTACTTTTGATTCTTTTCGCCAAATAATATGTAGCCCTTATACTTTATTTATAACATTTTTACCCTTTAACCATTTTCACTTCCCTTTCCCTAAGTCCAATTCAACACTCCATTTTCATCACTGGATCTAACAACAGTTGTACTAAAAATGGGTCGAGTTGACTCCATCATCATCCTCAAATCTAACAACACCATCATCATCCTCAATGCTCCCATCAGGATCTGTGGTATATTTTTTTCTTCGTCTTTTTTATTTATTTATACATTTTATATCGTTCATTTGATGGTTGGTTTGAATTGGATTTGTGTAAGGTTTGATTAATATTTGTTTTCTAGTTTGATTTGATTTTGGGCTTTTTCGATTATAGATGATTAATTGGTGCAAGTCTTGTTTTTTGGGTCGAAGTATGTTTGGTGAAATGGGCTGGGGTTGGAGCTGGGGCTGGAGCTGAGGCTAGGGCTTATATTATAAGCCAAAATTGAAATTTGTATTTTTGTAAACTTGTTTGGCAATGGGCTGGGCTGGGGCTTATTATTTCAAAATCACTAAAAAGGACATAATTAAATGAGTTTTATGGTATATGTTAGATATTTTTGTGGGTAAATATATAATTTATGGTTCGTAAGCCCCATGCTAAAGTTTTTAGCCCCTTTTATGGGGCTGGGCTTATAGAGGCTTATGACTTCATAAGCTCGCGTGACAAACGGGGCTTATTTTATAAGTCGGCTTATTTTAAAAGCCTAAGCCCCAATAAGCCCTAATGCAAATTTATGTACTTTTGATTAGTTTTGTTTTTTTGGGTCGTTGTGTTATGATTAGATTATTCAGCATAATAATCTGCTGTGGTTTAAGCCTAAAGCGAGTAGAATGCAAGATGGTAATAAAGTATACGGGTTTGGGTACATCAGCATAATCAATGAATCGTAGACTCTTTATATTTGTGAGTGTTTGCTCCAACTGAAGATAGATGGTAACGTGTTACCCCGTGACAACCAATGAAGCTGCAAAAGATGTAAGACGACACTGAGTACTCAAGATAAAAGGTAACTTTAGACTATGTTTTTGCTTTGCTGATTTAATGTAGGAAACAAATGTTAACTTTATAAAGTAGTAATAAGATTGTGCTATGGATTTGCATTTAGTTAACAAGAAAAGTGCTCAGTTTTATTCTTGAGTATGTTTCAATATCTAACGGGGCTAGTCGTGCCTCTCAGTCCAAGGAATCTTGTGCGAGTGTTGGTTTTTGATTACTACTTGTATTTTTCCTGTTAAATTATAAACGCTTCGTATTTCAAACTGCTCGAGTGCTTATTGTGGTTTGATACAACGGAGAACATCTTTTAAGCTTATCAACTCCAGCTTATAGCAAGCTCATAAACCCATCAAGTAAGCCAATACATACACCTATTGCATAACTTATTTTAGTTTTTTTTATAAGCTTATCTTCACTAGAAAGAGTCATGATGGCTAAAATTTAGGCTGCAGGATACAAGTGTTACTTGTTAGTCCATTTTAGTTATGATGGTTTTACTAGGATACTAGATTACAAGTTGTTGTTAGGCTTATGATAGTAACAAAGAATCCAAGCTAATGGTGATTCTAGATTTGTACTATTTTAGTATTGTGCATATGCTTCGTTACAAGTGGGCGATTCTAGTATTGTACTATTTTACTTGGACACACAGGTTTAGTTTTAGGGTCCAAAATTGTCTCAACTACAGTGAAGTCGTTTTATCTTTGAAAGATTCGGCATGTTGTAATGTTAGCTAGAACTTAGGAATATAAGAAGTATATAATGCACGTCAGTTTTATAAAAATGTATCAACTTCTGTGATATAGTGTTTGCATCATTTTTTTCTAGTTCAAATTTTTGCGGTTCTTCTTATTGTGTTCTTTGTTGCAGATCTGTTTACTGAGGGACAATAGAGAACGATCAGGAACGGGAGAGGTTTGGAATAGAGAAGGATCGTGAAGATGGTCAGTGGATTGTTCTTATGGAAAGCGCAAGGAAAAAAGTCACCAGAGCAAAGATGACGTGCTGTATGGTGGCAAGAAAAAATGGAGGATAGAGTTTTCCAGAAAACATGATCTAGGATCTTATTACTAGTTGTTGTTTGGTTTAGGACTCGGGCATCTGGTTCAGCTACCTTTGCATAAGGGTTTGCTAAAGAAGTGGTCGGTAGTGTTGACTTTCTTCCTACTTTAGAGGCGCGAGATGGAAATGGAGAAATCTACTTTAAACAAGATGATCATCAAGTAAACAGGTTTTTGCTTTGCTTATCTAATGTAGGAAAGAAATGTTAACTTTGTAAAAGAGACTGGGTAGTAATATGATCGTGCTATGGATTTGCATATAGTTATCACGGGTTTGTTATCAATTTTATCAAGGTTTAAATGTTTGTTTAAGAGGCATATGTTGCCAAGATGATACTGTATCAGATTGTTACATAAATAATCTTAGTATTAGACGGCCTCATTTAAGTCATTGCTCAATCAGACAATTCTATATTTTGTATCAGGTAATGTTTGTATGTGGCTAAAATTTTTGGGGAACCTGGTAGTGTTTGTTTAAAAAGTTGTCTAGCTCATGAGTGGTGGGGGAGTGTGGAGAGAGAAGTGGGGTCCACTGGTGGCGGAGAGTGGAGAAAGTGGTGGTTGGGAGGAGGAGGTATGGTGGTGGAAGAGGTTGAATAGAAGATGAAGAAGAAGAGATTGAATCATTTGGTTAAAGGGGTGGATTTTGTAAAGAATAAAGTATAGGGGCCATATATAACATTGGAAAAAAGGTCAAAACTGAAAAAGTGTATTAATATCTTGTCACGTCAGCTTTTTTTACTAATCATGGCTACAATAGAAGGATTAGCATATTCCGAGCACACAAAAGAATAATTATAAGATGAATGCCTACAAAAGGAAAACAAAGATACTTCGATGCATTTTTAGACCATTAGCCCATTAAAATTTTAAGTATGTAAGTATAAGGTCAAAGTGTCAAACCAACAAATAAAAGCTTAGAATGCCAAATTTAGATTAGAAAACCAGTAGGCATTAGAGTCCATAATCGTTTTGACTAGGCCCTGAAAGCCCAATACAATATAAATATATTTTTTCCAAAGTACCAACGAACCAAAAACAACACACTTAAATCTAAACCTATATAATATAACAAAAGATTTTAACATGTATGATTATATTGATGACATCATATATAACGTAGCGAGAAAGAATCATGTGACACGCCAATGTGAAAATAATGAATACATCTAATGATGACATAATTTAAAAAATAATTTCAATTACTTTTCTAAAATACTTCACAAACTTTTTATTTCATATCCTTTCATTATCAAACTTTTAATGCTATTTATTTATGTTTAAAATCTAATAACAATCGACATAAACACGTACAAACCACGTACTAATCTGTATTCTTAATGTGTAAAATTGTATTTATTATGCTTGTTTTTTCATCACGATTGATACGAATATAAATATATAAATTTCTACATACTCAAAACGTTCAATAATAATGTGAAGTTTGTAATAGTTTTTTAAAATTTTCACCGTTCAATTTGCACCCTAACTTATTATAAATATTTATAACGTGATTATATAATCTATGAATTAATCAACATGCAAATAAGTTTTTAATTTACCATATTCCTTTTATATGTTTGAGTTATTTTGATTACAAGACAATTTGGTTATTTTTTAACAATAAAATGTTACGACACACTTTTACATATATTTACATATTAAGCGACAAGAAGTGATAATGTTAATTATTTTGAGTTTGTTGCTTTAGTATATTTCAACAACTATAAGTATTTCATCCGTCTCAAAAAAAAGTCTGCCTTATTATTTATGTTTGCCCAAAAAATATTCAGTTTTTAATTTTTAGACATTATTTATGACTAGTTTCTTATTTTGCCATTATAATCAAAAGTTGCATTAATTGTTCATTTCTAATTTCTTTTAAAAAAGCAAGGGTAAAAATGACTTGTTATCAAACAAAATTTGCATTGATTACACATATTATAATTTGTTATTTTTTGTTTGTGAAAACTCTTTTCGAGACAGAGGGAGTATAAATTTTTTTGATGCATACATGCGCTCTTTATTTTTAGTACACAAAAGAACAAAATTATCTCGTCCGTCGAACGAGTTTGAAATTATCTCGTGTGACAACTGACATTTTTCCAGGTTAACATTTACCTATAAACTTGAACGTTTTACTTTGACCACGTACATACTTGATTTTTACGTATAACTGTTAAGTCATCCCGCGTAATAAGAAATGTCTTTGAACACATTCCGTCTCTAGAGTAAGTGTAGTCTACGTTTAATATCATTCTCATGAGCATGATTTACAAGCCATATGCATACGGTTTTACAAATTTTACTTAAGTCTTCCAAACTTGCATTATATTACATGCATGCATGCACAACTTACCCAATATCCTCACTACCTTTGAGATAATACTTCTACAACTATTATACGCTTAAAAAATTATATCCCTCCCCCTCCCTACCTACCAAAATCAGCCCCTCTCCTTCCCAAAGAAGAAAGTTCAACACCACCTTTCCACCTTGTAACTCACATCTCTCCTAAACCTTGATTAACATGCACCAATGCACAAGCCAAGTGTCAAGTCATTTCACTTGGTATTTCCCTCCTCTCTCTTTTTTTCTTGCATATTGGATGGCATAAACACCCCTCCCCCCTTCCCCATGCTTACTCAACCTCCTATAATAAGCTAACTAGTTACTATTTGCTACCAAAGCCTTTTTTGACCACTCTACTTCTTATGCTATATAAAGAAACCAACAACCATTCATTTCACCCACGCTTAAACATTCTCAACTCACTCATAATCTCAGCTCTCTCAAAGTCCAAGCAAGGGTTTTCAAGTTTTGGTTTAAGGGTTTACACAAGAACGAATATTCAAAATTAGGGTTTTCTAGTATATTTGGGTTGTTCTTGTGCATTTCTTGACCTCTTAATCACCACTAATCTTTATAAGCATCTTATACAACACATTTCATATATATTTTACTTATCATACTTTATTTCGAATCACCACTATAAATGTGTTGTGTTGAAAGTTGTTCTAAACTTAGTTTTAAAAAACCCTAAATCTGCCCAGAAAATAAGTTAACTAGTGAGCTTTTTTTAACCACTTTAAAGAACCCTTTTGGCAAATTTCTTTTCACAACCTTGTAATATAAGGTCTTATGAAGGTTTCTGTACAATTTTATAAGTTATGGAAATTTTTAGCATTTTCAAATAATTTTTTACAAAACGGGTTGTCAAGCATCTCTATTGGGGTTGTAAGCACGAATATTGTGAATAGATATATTGGGGTTGACACCCCGTCCGGGTTTGATACCTCTCACCGGTCAGACTGACGCATTTCATTTAAGGAGTACTTGGGTGTTTTGGCAAAATGTAGAATTCTAGGTGATCTTAGGTTAGTCACCTACCGGGGCAACAACTCGTAACAACGTAAACATCGGTTAAGGCTTCGGTGTCATGAGCTTAGTGCAAAAGTATTAATTTTCCGGATATTGTATGTGTTGCAATAATTACTTGAAATCTTGTGGTCCACGTTACGTTTTACTTTACTTAAACCTATGAACTCACCAACTTTATGTTGATCGTTTTAGCATGTATTCTCAGGTCCTTAATTGGATTACTTGGAGCATCCCACTAGAGTCAGATTTTGCGGTTTCATCATGACGAAGATTTATTGCATAACTTCGATGTTTGATTGAAAACTAAAATTTCTTTATATTTTGTGAACTTTTGGAAACATGTCTTTGTAAAACTTTATTTCTTAAATCGAACATGTATTTTCCAAACGACTCATATAGAGGTCGTTCGATATAACTTGTGACTTTGTGATATGAGCGTCATGCCCCTAGTTACCTTCTGCTATGATATTCTAGGGGTGTGACAGATTGGTATCAGAGCCTCGGTTATAGCGAACTAGGTTGCCTTAGTAGGCTTAGACTATAGCCATTCATGATAAACATGTCGCGTACTAGATTACTAAACTGTTATACATGTTATTTTATTCTAATGGTCTTTAAATCAATACTAAACCTTTTTCTAAGACATTGTGAGTGAAACAATTGTCTCGTTTATTTCTAAGACATTGTGAGTGATGCAATGGTCTCGTTTATTTCTAAGACATTGTGAGTGAAACAATTGTCTCGTTTATTCCTAAGACATTGTGAGTGAAACAATGGCCTCGTTTATTTCTAAGACATTGTGAGTGAAACAATGGTCTCGTTTATTTTTAAGACATTGTGAGTGATACAATGGTTTCTAAAACTTTTTCATGACCTTATATAATACCCTTTTAGATGATATTAAAACCCGTCACAGTCTGTCAATCCCACTAGTTACCTTACTATCCAACTCCGAGTTTGAACACTCGTCCATACTTTTGAAATACAAGCGTCGCCTCATAATCTACCGTCTAGAAACTTGTCGTTTAATTAGAGCACGAATTTAACCTGATGCCTCGTAACGAACCACCTTAAAACACCTACTTTTAGGACACAACTTTATAACGCCTTATTCTTCTTTACTTCTTGCGATCTGAAGAAACATACCGCTAAGAAGACAACCTCTAAGTTTGGCATATATCAAACGACTCTAATGTTCAGCATGTATTCTGAGATACTTAATTGCATTACATTGGATTTACTTGGAGCATCCCATTAGAGTCACATTTTCAGTTTCATCATAACGAAGATTTATTGCATAACCTTGACGTTCGATTGTAAACTAAAATTTCTTTATATTTTGTGAACTCTTGGAAACATGTCTTTGTAAAACTTCATTTCTTAAATCGAACGTGTATTTTCCAAATGACTCATATAGAGGTCGTTTGATGTAACTTGTGACTTTGTGCTATGAACGTCATGCCCCCGGTTACCTTTGGTTGCGATATTTTGGGGATGCGACATCTCGCTCCCTCCCCCTCTCACATAAATAGTGATATTCCCGACCTAAAACCATACCTACCTCCAAACCTGAACCTAACCCCTTATATATTCCACACAACACTTAATTCAAACAAGCACAAAAGAGGCACACAAAGCGTCTTAACACACTCCCTTTCCCTTTCTCTCTGTCTCTCAGTTTTGAATTAGATCCAAATTTTTGTTGTTTAGTTTAGTTAGATCTAGTGGTTTTTGCCGTCATTTTGAGGCCTAGGTGTTTCAGGTCTATGATATTTTTGTTTCGGTCTGCATTTGGTTTGTTTGGCCAATTATGTTTTGATTATTGTAGAACTGGTCATCCCATGGTATGAGCTCTTAATGATTAAGATACCTCTAAGTACAAAACTTGCATATATAATGATTGTATAACACAAGGATTTTATTTAACCCATGTTCTGCGATGATATTTTAAAAATTAAATTATATATGCGAAAACGAAAATTTGTAATGCTAACCAGTATAGTAATATCCGCATATTATTACGGTTTTATAAACATATATTTACCTTTTTCATCTAATTTCCGAATTGAAAAATTAAAATTCTATAACAATTAAGTATGAGAAGAAAACATCTTCTACAATTAGGTCATGTGTTAAATTTATAGCCATAGGTGAGTTTTGTATTTGAATGAAAAAAATAGAATAAGTATGAAAACAAAAAGGTGAGTATGTAATTATGTATATGTGTAATCAAAAGCTTGGTACCGATTTATTTTTACATATAAATCAAGGCTTGAAACATTAACAGCAAACTTCTAGCAACAAAAAAACACGCATCTTTAAAGATTCAATTTCTATTTTGTATGACATAATTTATTCGCTAAAGAATGTGATGCCTTTATATTATCGTAACAAAATCACAACCGAGAAGCTAAAAAAGGACGTCCTTATACCACCAAACTAAAACCAACATGTCGATACACTCGTACTTAATTATTCTGCCCACTCGATCACCAAAAAAATTAGAATATAGTGTCATCACAGTGCGGCATTGTGTAAAGGTAAATTTGTTTTACAAACATATTCTGCATCATTTTAGATTGCATATCTTTTTTGGTCACAATACTTTATCAGCCACAATCAAGAAAAAGATAAACACGCACACTCTAGTAGTTCGCCTATTTGACCACGAAAAAAAATTAAGAGAACCTCCCATTGCAGGCTCATATCCCAAATCAAACCCGCAAAAGCAAGAAAAATTAGAACATACAACAACTAAAGCTCCAGCAGGTTAAAAAATACGTTCCTATACTTCTTGACTAAAATAGATACTGCTAGTTTATTATTCTGCATAAACTCATATTAAAAAAAAGCAAAGAACATTAACCATTAATTTTAAAACATTATGTAACATCATATTAAACCGTACCGGTTTACTTTTATATATGGATCAGCGATGCAATGTTTAACGTCAAACCTCACCTGCCATTTACATCAAACATTTTCTATTAGAACAAAATGCTACACAAACACTAGTATCGAACAAAAAATAAATGCCTGCAATGTAATAGCCTGAACGCTAACACAAAAGGAACAAAAATTACACCATGGTATAAGTAAAAATCCAGAAAGCTAAAAAACACATTTCTATACTGCACAACTAAAATAAAAGTTGCTACTTTGTTGTTTTGAATAAACAAATACATGACATGTCATATTCAAGAAAGAGCAAATAACAATTAAAGTTAACATAAGCATAATCTGAAACATCATATCAACTCTTACTTATACATATAAATAAGGGCTGCAACATTCAACGACAGACTTCACTTGCCATTCTACAACAACCATTTTTTATCAGAACAAAATGCTATACAAACAGTATCACTGAACGAAAAATAAATGCTCGCAATTTAATAGTTTAAATACTAACATAAAATGTCGAAAAATTAGTACCAAACCATGATGTTTTCTTTTACATACAAATAAGGGTTGCGACGTTTTACGACAAACTTCACCTGCCATTTTACAACAACCATTTTTTATCAGAACAAAATGATATAGGAACATTAGCCTTGAACAAAAATTACGCTCGATATCTAATAGTTTAAAGACCGACATAAAAGCCAAAAAAATTAGTATCAAACCTTACCGTTTAACTTTTACATACAAATGAGGGCTGCAACATTCAACGAAAAACTTCACCTGCCATTTTACAGCAACCTTTTTTTATCAGAACCAAATGCTATACAAACAGTACCATTCAACAAAAAATAAACACTCGCAATTTAAAAAGAAAAATTAGAACATACAATAACCAAAGCCTCATAAGGTGATAAAAATCGACACCAAATAACAAAAAAAACTATTGTATTCTGTAAAACGATAATCAAACAACTAAAAAAAATCTGACCGCAACATGCAATAAGACCACCCAAATCAAATCCACAAAAACACCAAAAATCAGACCATGCAACAACCAAAGCCTAAAAATTGACACCAAACAAAAACCATAACACCCATCAATATACAACAGTCGCATCCAAAACACGTCCGCAAAACCATGAAAAAATTACAACAACCAACAAATTTTGGTCAAGAATCAATAGCAAAAATAGCTCGCAACGCCTCTAACCATATCTCTAAACAACTATTGTAACATATCAACCACAATAACCAGTTGCGATCACAACAACGAACAAAACCCCTAAAACAATTACAGCTTTAAACGGCCATATCAAAACCCCCAAACTAATTTCAGCATAATCGCCTACCAATAAAGTAAATATATTGAGACGTATGACTAACATGCAAGATACGGTCATCAATTTAACTCGCTCGCCGCACGTCCGACAGTTTGCGTAACAATATGTGTGTGCCTTGATCGTTGATTGTGCGTGTTGTTGTTGATCTTTCTCTGCATGTGTGTATTTTTTTCCGTATATAATCAAGCCTTTGTAGGCATCAAAACAACACCATTTAGTTCCCCACTAATATTAAACTGCACAGACCAAATGAAAAGGACATCTTTTCGGTCTTAAACGACGTCTTCTGGCCCACCCCACTTACAGCGACCTGACCCAACACCAAAACAACGTCGAAACCCACAAACCTATGTCGTTTGCTTCACTATAGTATATAAGGGTAATATTCACACCAATTTTAACAAATCTAAAACATAGCAAGGTTGGATCAGGTGGTTATCACCCTTGTCTCTAGATTTAGAGGTCAAGGGTTCGATCCTCACTCCTTGCAAGGCCGGAGGTCCTTTTCTACATTTGGTAGAACCGGTAGCAGCCTCTCTACCTTATGTAGGGGTATGGTTGTCTACGTCTCAACCTCCCTCATACATCGTGCAACGGTATTGAGACCCATAACCCATGAAAAACGGTATTGGGTGTTACCTTTTTAATTTTAAGAAATCTATACCATATCTATCAAATCAAATACATATTCACAATAAACAGTGTTAGTCTTAACTTTATTAAGTCAAACAAGAATGTCATCGGTCTTATTAAGTCAATTAGGTCTTGTAATGTAATAGGCTAGTCGGGTATTAACGGGCTTGGAATGTAAACTAATATTGTCCATGTACCGGGCTCAAAGCCCAAGTTAAACCAAGCCCGACCCACTAAGTAAGCCCATGTGCCAAGTAAATGGCTAAGGGTATAAAAGAAACCCTCTCCACACATGGAGAGGGTGTTGGTTGCATTTGCTCTCATTTGTAATCCGCCAAAACTCTCTCTAATCTAATATTCTTCTTGTTTCTCTATCTACTTTCTCTTTCTACATCCTAGCTTATTTTCTACTCAATCTTGCTTATTGGTAATACACAAAGATCATGGTAGTTGTGGGATGAATTTGTTTAAGAGTGATTTTTTTTATGATATGGGTGTATTAAATATTTATCCACGTGTAATTATAGAAGTAAAAAAATAAAAAAATAATGACATATGTAGCCGGTCATATAGGTAACATTATCACATCAATTCCTTATTAGAAACGATTAAATATCAACCGAATATGCAAGCTGGTACGAATATGCAAAAATCTACCGTACAGTTGAAAATAAAACAAGAAATATAAAAAAACCCAAATTCTTATAAATTATAATGGGCAAATGGCACAAAAAGATACCCAACTTAAAGGTTATTTCCAATCAAGGTATCACACTTTTTTTTGCATAAAAAGGCACAAAACTTAATTTTTTGGCCAATTTGGGTATTTCGTTAAATATTTAACCGTTAAGTCTTAAATTTCAAGTTCATCGGCCGCTACCATCACCACCAATTATCATCGACATTTCAAAATCAGTATTATAAGTGATCACCGTGGCTGCTTCTGTTATGTTCCTAAGTGATTGGAAATAAACAAAAAGATGTCTAAATCTCATATTGTTATCATCTTTTGAAAAATTAGCAACCATTTAACAGCATATGGAACTCTGTAAATAAACGAAACGTACAACAAACCATTTGCAAGTTAATTTTTTATGTTTTTATATTTACTAAAGAGAAATTAGCACATGTCTGGTTCATTCATTTACCGTTTTTTCTAAGATGGCCATTTACTTTTGTTCTCATCTGGTTATAAGCCAAAAGAATTGTTGAAAAATAAGTCCAACAAACCTTGAAAGCTAGCGCGGAATATAGACTCAAAGAAAACACACACGTGACCCCAAACGTTACATTGTATTAATTAATGAATGAGCAAAGAAGAATGTACAAACTAGCATCCCTCCTCATCCCTATTTATAGAGATGAGGGGGTAGAAAACTTTCCTAAATCAAATAGGAAACATCCTAGTTATAATCTATTCCTAATCTAAATTACAATGTACACTTAACCCCCTAACCTATGTTAAGTTTACTCCTAATATCCTTGATACGCTTTATAATATATACTAATATAATATATTTCCACAAGAGAAATTAAGAAAATTCCCTAAGGAAAATTCACTATTTAAAATGTATATATATATAATATATAATATACGTATGTTTTCCGGAAAGAATGATTTCCCGGGTCGTTTTCCCAACGTTTTGAGAAATTGAAACCTCGCTTGATATTGGATATTGATTTGAATGGGTTCGAAGATAGATTGGGAAATTGAAACCGCGCTTGATATTGGATATTGATTTAACGGGAAACAAATAAAACGCGACAAATAAGCAAGTACACTAAAATTAAGTCCTAAAAATGCAAACTAATTTTCTAATCCTAAAATAGGACTAAAGAAAATTTTAAGAATAAGAAAAATAATTTTTTTATTATTTTTGAATTTATTATGAATTAAAAACTATTTTAATCTAATTAAATCCTAAAAAATAGCAAATAAAGTCCTAAAAATTGAGAAAAATAATTTTTAAACTTAGAAAAGTCTAGAATAACATAAAAGCTTAGAAAACTATTTTTAAAATTAAAATCCTATTTTTAAAATTAAATTCTAAAGCTCAAAAATGAAAATTAAAATCTAAAAGATGTAAAAATGATTTTACTGAATGTAAACCTAAAAGTAATTTTTATAAAACTAAAAACTATTTTTTTGTATTTTTCTGAAAATTATTTCTATTTTTTATGTATTTTTGAAAATTTAAATCTTAGAAAAATTATAAAAAATAAACTAATAATGGGAAAAAATCTCAAAAAATCAAGAAAAGTCCTACTAGCAACAAGGAAGAAGAGAAAAATAAAACTAAACAAACAGCTAATCTAATAAGCTCTAAAATAAGCTAAAACAACTTAAATTATGAACGGTCTTTATTTAGAAAAAAGAAAGTTAAAACGTGTTTATTAATTAAATGGAATGGGATAATGACGGATGAGCTAATGTAGCATGATGGTTAACACGTTGGGTCTTTGAGTGAGAGGTCTTGGGTTCGAGGTCTGGCAACCCCTTTTTGCTCTTTTTTTTATTTTGACTTTTTATAAAAACTAAAAGTTGGGACTTATAGAAGACACTTTTTTAAACACCTTTAATAAAGGGAATATAAGCTAAAAACCAAAATTAAGCTTTGAAATTCTGTTATCAGAAAGTGGGCTTTAAAGCTCACTTTTTGATTAAGATTCCACTTAATCACTTGCAATAAGCTCAAATTAAGCTCAAACTTAAAAGCAAAAATTATTCTAGGCAGCTTATGATAACTACAAGCTATTTCTAATAAGCTTTTAAACTAAGAACACTAAACGGATAACTTAATCTATGATCAAACTGCAAACTCAAGGTTTAAAACTCAACAAGCCCAAATTCAAATTAAGCTAATATTCTGTAAAAAGCTATAAATAAGCGATAATTAACTGAGGGCGGTTTTAAAAACAAGAATAAACAACTTTTTAAACTATAGGAACCAACAATAAACTAACAACTCAAAGCTAGAAATTAAAAACTAAAAGCTAGGACAGAAACTACTCTTTTTGAGATTTTTGTTGAACTTTTAAGCTAAATGATCCTAAGTAATTAAGCTAGGATTTGAGAAATAAGACTTAATCTAACTTATCCTACATGTTAACATAGAGTGATGTAAATTTAAAGCTCCTAAATCCTGCTAACTATCACAACTGCTGAAAATGAGGCTTAAAGGTATAGCAGTGATAACTAATCTTACCACTAGCTGATAGCAATTGGACATAAGGCAAAGCACGAATGAAGAGTATCTATGAGAAGATAAGCTTCAATACTTACACTTATTGAGTGAGTTGGATCACAAGGAAGCTTCAAAAACAAGCCTTAAAGAGCTTGATGCAAATTTCAACTAGCAAATGAAAATAAAACAAGTTTCCCCGGTGCAAAATTAAGAACAAATAACATAAACTGAATTTAAGCTAAATATAACCATACAAACTAGCAAAAATCTGAATCACATGTAAAACTCAAATTAACCTAAGTGAAATCTCAAATCATCTTTGACTTATGGAGTCAAACTATGCTATTCCAAACACTACTTAACTCATTGACAGAATTGAAAAAGCTTTAGATATTAAGATCTAAAAGACTAAACCTAAGTACCAGATGATAATTAGCTTATGATAAGCCTAACAAACATAATTCAACAATTGATTCAGCTAAATTCTAAGATCTACACTATTTTCTACTATTTTTGGTTTTTTATAGATTTTAAGACAGAAATGAAAGCTACTATGATCAATACTAAACTAACTAAAAACAGGTAATTAAAAATGCAAAATAAGATTAAACTAAACTCAAATAAGCAACTAAGAATCAAATAAGCACAATTGATAAGCTAATAAGCAGTTAAGCAAAATTTAAGCTAGGAATCTAAGAACTTAAGAGTAAAAGAGAGACTTACTTGAGCCTTAGCTTAACAAAGGCATAAATGGCTCATAGAGCTTATCTACTAGCTCTGGCTTATCATAGATAAGCCAGTAATAGTCCATGAGAACCCTTCCATAATTGGTTCTCCTTCCAAAAGCTCATAAGTCCAAAATTGGTTAAGGTAAATTAGTCTAGATTTTATGATTTGAGTTTAATTAAGGCTTGTTTAAGCTCAATCTAAGCTTATAGACTTAGAGAGCTTCAAAGTAGCTTATTGAGAGCTTATGATCAATAGTAGCAAGATATTGAAAGAAAATTAAAAGCTTATGAGTGAAACTTAAAAGAGCTTATGACAAATTAAAGCTGAATTTCATTAATATAAAAGCTTGTTACATTACTTGAAAGAAAATTACAAAGTTTTTAAAGGAAATAAGCTGAAAACTAGAATTAAGCTAAAAAATTAAAAACTACTAACTAACTCCTGAGTGTGTGTAAAGTGTGAGTATTTATAGGCTCCTGAAGAAGCTTTTAGCCCCCTTGTCAGTTAGACGCTCCTCCCAATTATATCCGTACGATCTTCTCAATGATTGGATCTTCATTGTCCACCCTTGGATCACTTTTCATCTCACACGGATTGCCAAGCTGGCAATCCTTGTTGAGGCCCTTGTAATTGTTGTGTGAGAGTAAGTAGAGCAAAATCCATCATCCTTGTGTGCTTTCCCACATCCACGTGTGATTCCTTTGCTAAGTGAGCTAATTAAGGCATAGCGATGACTATTTTTGACCCTGCCATCATGTTATCGACTCCATGAATTGTCCTTTTTAGCCTCCAATTTAGAATTGCCCTTTGTTTTACCCTAGGTGGTGAATTGGCAGGGATGAGTAAATAGTAACCTATCTTGGCGCCTTTTCTAACTGAAACGTGTAAAAAAAACATTTGAACTTTGGGCTATTTGCACTTTCAGTCCCTGTCTTTGTTTTATAAAAGTGAAGTGCTAAATGACTTTGAATATTGGCAGGAATGGTCCCTATGGTTTAGTAAAAGGTAAATGGGCCAAGGGTTTTGGGCTTATGGATATAGTTATGGATCCGGGTAGGAATTTTAAGGGATTTAAGGCCCATTAGGACTTAGGGGCCATTTGTGTAACTTTTGAACTTGAGGGACTTAAATGGAAACATTAGGATTTTGTCTCTAGTGTAGACTTTTGACTGTTGGACCGGGTTTGACTTTCTTTTGACTGAGACTTGACTTTTCTGGCTTTGGGCTTGAATCTTTGGCTTCCTCTTGTGCTCTTTACTTCTTCCGTTTCTCGTGTCCCGTGTTTGCCCCGTTTTTGGCATGTAATCTTGTGATTTTTTGATATATCCGTACCTGCACACACAAAACACAAAAACAAGTATATTTTTGCCATTTTAAGTATGTTTTTAGTCATTTAGGGTCATTTTTGGTGTTAACAACAAAAATAAAAAACGGATAAGTTCTTTTACACCGTATCAAGTTCCCCAAACTAAACGATTTACGTGTTTCCACCAATATTACATGCCTTATAACCAATATCTCAAAACTTCCCCAAACTAAACTTTTAAAAAGTAGCAAAGGATTTTGTTGATAGAGCTTAAGAGATCACAAGTTATTAAACATCACCACCCGAATTCCCATTTTCCAAAGATTTTATTTATTAATTTTTTATTTATTTATTAATTTTTTTTATTTTTTGTTTTTTTCTTGATAGACTATCTAACTATAACTTATTTTTGTGTTGACATAATGTAATGTTTTCATTACCTTAGTAGTAATTTTTAGGATCATGGAACAAAAAGCACTTGAAAAGTGTCTAAAAAGATAAATTCATCGTTCCCGATTTTTCACTTTTCCCATACTAAGAGCCTTAAAAAATATGATCACTGTTAATTAAAAACTAAGATGCTAATGACTCACTTATAATTACAACTTGTGAATTTCACTTACCCGGTTTATAAATCAATATCTAAAGTGTGTGTGTGTGTTCAAAAAAAATAATTTAAACCATTAAATTTCCCATATTTAATAGTTGAAATCCGACCAAAGCTTTACAACATGGGCCTTTTGGCTAATATGTTAAATAACTTAGTCAAGATCACAACTCAAAGCAAACAAAAAACCTCCCTTAGCTTAAGTACATCGTTGGTTCACTTGCCCCATAAATGACTTTCTTCTCTAGCATCCCACATCATCTGAAAGTGCTAAGGTCTTTTGACAACCACATCAGAGAATAATAATCGGACGCATGCACTTTTTGATGAAAAAGCCTTGTAGACTATTAGCAAACGTTAGTACAAAAGAATACCTTTTGGTTTAAGTGAAAATGAAACTTTTACTATTTATTTTCTAACTTGCAAACGTTTATTCTTTATTATTTTTACATTATTAGGCCCGAGGAACTTGTATCACTTTTCTTTCGACACCACATCCGGGCCACGCATCCGACAAGCTCGTGTACTTATTATGATACCAACCCTAAATATAACACCTCCACCCTTTCTTTCCATGTCCACATCGGAGCGAACCCGAAAATGCCTTTACCTTTATTGCGATGGAGTTTGTATATTAATTATTAACACTTAGGATTTATAACTTGCGTCCTTTTTATTCACCAACTACATTTTTTTAATAACATTTTTACTAATAACACATTATTTTTGCAAATAGAAAAATTTCGTTTTAGAAAACCAAAGTATAAACTTGAACTAAAATTCTTATTTACAAATGATGTTGACTTCATCAGCGATAAATCTTTTTCTCTAAATATGTTGATTAGACTTTTAAGAGCAAAACTCTAATTTGTAAAAAATTAAAAAGAACACGTATAATTAATCATTTTAAGAACTTCGTTGTAAGAAAAACCACAATTAATCTTAAAGCCTTTAAGTTTTCCAAATAAACTTGTTTAACATCCTAATTCGTAATCACAAACTATCATCTCTTATTTCTTTGCAATTTAAAAATCTCTAATAAGAGAAATTCGCAAATACTTAGCCTATATAAAAACCCAACTACGGCATATTTAAAATCAACTTGAGATTAGCACAAGTCTCATTTACTTATGATTTCAAGTCTAGCATGTTTAAAGTCTACATGAGACTAGCACAAACTATCATCATTAATTGTTAAGGGAGAAACTAGAACTCAACACGTTCGATCAGGTCAAAAATTACTTCTTATTCTTACTAACGGAAAACCTACATTCGTGTCTTAACACTTATTATTATTTATTATTTTTAAATTTTTTTATTATATATATATATATATATATATATATATATATATATATATATTTTTTCTTTTTTTTTTTTAACTTGGACTAATAATTTTATTTTTTCATTTTCCTACAAAAAGATCTTAAAAATTTAATATTTTTGCTAATTGTGTGGGAAAACAGGTTTACGGTGAGAACAGAAACAAATAAGCAGGAACATCAAATCGATAGATTTCCCTCCCCATACTAAACGAAACATTGTCCTCAATGTTTAAAGTTGGGTCTCTACGTAAATCTAAGCCATTTATGAATTATGCAAAGATAAAAGTGAATCGATAAGATGAAAGGATATCGGATTTCCCCAAACTAATTTCAAACAAAGGATAGGAAGCTCGAGTGAAACGGATACAACACGCGACACTGCATACTATAACGAGAGCTTTCAGAAAAATTGTTGGTTCAAATCATAGCACAAATCACAACAAACAACAAACAACAACCAGAAACCGAAAGGATACCACAACACATCACAACACGATTATTTAAGACAATAGAAAAAAATAGATAGAGACCATGGGGGTTTTGAACACCCCGAAGTGCTTGTTTTGTTCACCGAGTCGCAAGCTCGACTCGATCCCTGAATTTAGTTTGTCCTTAGGGAGAGTGTGAGTAAATTGATGTTGGGTAATGTCGTGGTGTGTGGTTTGTAGGGGGGGTTGCGGACTACCTTGGTTGCAAGTCCCCTCCAAATTAATGTTTCACACGGGTGACCTTTACTTTGAAATTCGGACCATCGGGTTGAGATAATTCAATGGTTCCGTATGAAAAAACTTGAGCAATAGTGAAAGGTCCCGACCAACGAGTTTTAAGCTTTCCGGAGAATATCTTTAAACGGGAGTTGAAGAGTAAAACTTGATCACCAACATTGAAGATTCGATTCTTGATCTTTGAGTCGTGAAGCTTCTTCGTCCTCTCCTTGTAAATCAATGAATTCTCATAAGCTTGATCTCGAAGCTCGTTAAGTTCATTTAGTTGCAGCTTCTGATGATCACCCACGGTTTTAAGATCAAAATTTACGTGTTAAAGAGCCCAATAAGCCTTGTGTTCCAATTCGACCGGTAAATGACAAGACTTTCTATAAACGAGCTATAGGGTGTGCATTCGATCGGTGTTTTGAAAGAGGTTCGGAATGTCCACAAAGCATTGTCTAGCTTGTCAGACCATGAGGCACGGTTTTCTCCTACCGTCCTTTCAAGAATACGTTTAAGACCACGATTTGACACCTCAACTTGACCACTCGTTTGAGGGTGGTAAGCGATAGCTAAACGATGTGTGACTCCATATTTAGACATCACTTTGGCAAATTGATCATTACAAAAGTGGGTCCCACGATCGCTAATTATAGCTCTCGGTGTTCTAAATCAGGCAAAAAAGACTTTAAAAATTTCCACACTACACGAGCATCGTTTTGTGGGGAGCGCTTCAGCTTCAACTATTTTTGAAAGATAGATCGGACTGCTACTAGTATATACTTATTCCCTTTGGATGAATGGAAAAGGCCCCATAAAATCAATACCCCATATATTAAAGATTTCACAAACTTGGATAGCGATTTGACGAACATTTCATATCCGTTGAAGAAATTTTTGCCATGTCGTTGGCACGTATCATAAAGATTTGATCATCGAATGACATCTCGATATATAGTGGGCCAAAAGAAACCGGCATCAAATACTTTTTTAGCGGTGAGATTGGCACTATGATGGCCCCTGGTGGGTCCTTCATGACAAGCCTTGAGAATTTTAAGAGCTTCGTGTCCATAGTACACACCTACGAATTTGATTTGTCCGCACATATGACGAAAGAGGTAAGGGGATCCATCCCAGAAATAAAGTTTTACATCTTTGAAAATTTTTTCTCTTTGTTGAGTTACTTGTACCTATTATGATAAAATTCCCCATGAGGTTTTGCAAAAATCGCAAACCATGGGGTACTTCCGTTTGATAAACTGAACTCCAAGAGTTTCTAAAGGAAAATGTGTTCGTTTTATGTCTTTGTTTTCTCCAAAACATCTTTGTGAGGATTCTCGAGTCTTGACAAATGATCGGTGGCAAGTTTCACTTCCTTACTTGTCACGAATGATGGATATCGAACCTCTATTGTAAAAGGTAACACCCATCGAAGCAACCATGGTTTTGGCATCTTGTTTTTTCATGAGGGAATCATCAAAAGCGATTGGTCCGTATAGAAACAATGCATTTAGATAAGACAATGATATGGCCGAAACTTTTCAAAAGCATACACTACGGCGAGCATTTCCTTCTCCGTTGTAGTGTAATGCACTGTGAGCATCGTCATTGTCGTACTACATAATGAAATGTTTGAAAATGGTCTCGTCTTACGTTGTCCAAGAACCGCAACCAATCGTAAAATCGCTAGCATCACATAATAATATCAAAAGTAGGTTCCAATCCTGGGACACTAAGAATCAGAGCTTCGATAAGCATCATCTTAAGGATTACGAAAGCATTGAGATATAAACTGAGAAAATACAAAATGTGTGTCTTTTTCGAGAAGGTGAGTTATTGGTCTAGAAATCTTGGAAAAGTCTTGAATGAAACGACGGTAAAATCCCGCATGACCTAAGAAACTTCTAACACCTTTAACGGTAGTCGGATAAGGGAGGTTAGAGCATAACGTTAATTTTTTGCTCGGAGATCCGACCTCATTCCGGACTTTGATATCTTATGACCTAAAATAATTTCTTCTTTACACATGAAATGACATTTTTCCCAATTAAGGACAAGATTTGTGTCTTCACATCTTTTTAACATTCGTTCAAGATTAGAAAGACATGAATCAAAACTATCACCAAAAACAGAAAAAATCATCCATAAACACCCCATTGTCTTTTCTACATGTCGTGAAAATTGCCATCATAACAACGTTGAAAGGTTCCAGGAGCATTACATAATCCAAATGACAGTACTGACGATAAGCAAAAGTACCGTACGGGCACGTAAAAGTCATTTTCTCTTGATCTTGAGGATCAATTGGAATTTGAAAATATCCTAAAAAACCATCTAAGAAACAATAACATTTTCATATGCCCGCTTAAACGTTCTACATTTGATCCATGAACGGGAGAGGAGAATTGATCTTGACGAGTCACTTCGATAAGGTTCCTAAATCGATACATACTCTCCATCCTGTAACTAGACGTGTTGAATATTTATTTCTACTTCATATGCAACGACGGTCCCATGATCCTCCTTTTTAGGGACACAAAGGATTGGACAAACCCACGGAGCTATTAGAGATCGGGTATAATCATTCCGAATCTCAAGAAGTTTAATCACCTCCTTCTTAATGACTTCATGAATTTTCGGGTTCACCCGTCTTTGACTTTGCACCGATGGTTTACAATCGTCTTCCATCAAAATCTTATGAGTACAAAAACGAGGGTCGATACCCTTGATATCGGTTATTTTCTAAGCAATGACACGCTTATGAAATTTTAAGAACATTAATGGAGAGCTTCTTTTTTGAATACGTTTTTTTAAACCCTTTTTGCTATGATAACGGGTAACTTATCGTTTCTCCAAATAAACAATCTCTAATGAGATGGTAAGATCCTTTAATCCAATTCAGAGGCCTTCAAATTGAAGATTTGGCCTCGTAATTCACTTCTTAAGGGTCCATCGGAGGAAGTTAAAACGTTCAATCATTTAACAATAGATCAAGCACAAAATAAATAATTCCCTCTGGATCACAATCATCATGATCACTTTCCAAAGAAATTGATTTGTCATAAAGATAAGCATCAATTTCTTCCAAAGTAAATTCAGAAGTAAATGGCTCGGACGTCAAAGTGGGATTGCCACTTGAAAAATCATCACTAAGAAATCCTAACAATTCCGGAGCATACTCCTCACAAATTTCATCAATGATGTCAATTCGGTTTATTAAATTGTCATCCGTAGAGGAATATTTCATGGTTTGGTCTAAATTGAAAGTGACGGCTTTGTTGTCAACACGGAATAAGAGGGTGATTTCTCCTTCGTAAAACGTCATTAAGTGTACGAACCAAGGTGGTTATTTTTCAAAATGACCTTCCAAGAAAAAGAGGTACTTACGCGGATCGGCTTCGAAATCGACAACTTTACAAAATCTGCGGAAAGTGGATGTTCCAACTTTAACGTAGACGTCTTCGGCTAAATCCCTTAGGGTAGTTATGGATCGGGTCGCGCTAATTTCTAAAGTCATTCGAGTCGGATGAAAGTTCGGGAAAAGAAAGTTTTTTCCAATCAAAAGGGGCAATGTAGATTTATGCTCGCTACCAAGATCAGCCAAGGCGTGACATATATCCATTCCGGGAATATCACAAGAATAAGAAATATACTCAGATCCACTAGCTTTTTTCGGAAGCTTTTTAAGTGAGCATCGCCGAGCAATTCTCCGTTCATGAATTTTCACTAATTCAGCAACTTTTCTTTATACAATAACCAAATCCCTAATCGTAGGACAAATCTCGGCATTAAGAACAAAGCATCGCAAAACTTATATCAAAACGCAAATCCGTGAAACATTTGAAAAATCTTTTCATTTTGAGTATGAAGCTTTTTCTCGCTTCTTTGATTGTCTCGGTCTTGAAGGGTAGGAAAAGTTTGGCATAGGTAACGACTTTTCGAAATCTCTCGGGTCTGGAATCGGTTAGGGATAACCGTAGTGGTGATTTGAGCGCACTATTCTTTGGAAATTAATGTTCTCCTCATTCCGTTATTTCCTGGACTCCATTGTTCCAAAAAGTTTTTCGGAGAAGGTTTTAGTTGGATTCGAGGTCCCCTCTTAAGCTACACCACTTCGGTAGTGATTGCTTTCAACGACGCCCATCTCGGGTTAAGGAAATCTATTACTCGGAAGAGTACCCGAAGGTGAGGCTTGGGCTTGAAAGAAACTACTTAACATGTTTTGAAGATTATTTTGCAAATTGGTTTGAAAAGCATTATTTTGATTCATCAAGGCGGTTTGTTGATTCTTGATTGTATTTTGAATCTCGTTCTTTAACTCTCCTATACATTCGTATTGATTTGATAATTGCAAATATCCTAATAATTTGTTCGTTTTTGTATTAGACTTCTTGTAGTTCGAAAAATCATTTGAATAATCGTGTCACTTGATATTAAGGCACTTGAAACGGTTGAATTTGAAATCCATAGTTTTTGAAAATTCAAAATCATGATTATAACTTGACCTTGAAAACCTCGATTGAAATTAATTCCTTGACCCTGATGTTAAATTTCCTATTTTGACCTTGATTTTGCACCGAGCAAAACCGTGTGTGCCATTTGATTACTACTCGATTTGAAATGGGAACATGTTTGATATAAGTTCCCGTGGTTTGCAACAAACCGTTTTGATTATTACTCGGTAGCCGGACAAATTACCATGCATGAACTCCACACACAAGTAACACAATTTTTCCTAACCGCCTTAACCGGCTGCGGGAGGGACCCAACAACCTTTAGAAACAATTCCCGACTAAGTTCGAAGTTGATTTGCAAGTTTATCAATTCTTCATCAACGGTTTTGCTAACAGTTCCCTAGATTTAACCCTAGAAAGCATTTGTTTTTGTTTCTTGAATAACGTACGTTGCAATTATATTTAAAGCTTTCCCTAGTAGTCTTTACATAACAAATTACCACCCCCGCGGCATTTAATGGAGTTCTGTTCATTCTCGTTTAAACCAATTATAAAGGTATCAACTGAGTTAACTTTCGAAATTCCGGGTGAGGGCAGATCTAAGCATACCCTTAAAAACTCCCACGCTTTACTAAAAGATACATCGAATTCTTGTGAAAAACGAGAAATTTTTCTTAAGGTTATGGTCTTCGAATGAGGGAAAAATTGGTTCACGAATTTGGTAACGAGATCGTCCCAAGTCAAAATTGAATTCGTGGAGTTCTTTCTCGACCAAGTTTTAAGCGCTCCACTCAGCGAATAAGGAAACCATCATAAGTTTAATCACATCATTAGGCACATTACACTAAAATCCGTAAGGTCGAAGTAATCCTTTAAAACTAGTAATATGAAATTAGGAATTTTCATTTCTAAACCATGAAACGGGTTCGCTTTGAACCAATTGAAAGCCACAATTATTTTGATCTCAAAATGATCGCATTGATCTCCGGGTAAAACAATAGCTCTCCGAAACCCTCGTGGGCTTTGCACGTGTAATCCTCCATAGTATCGATCCGCCATCGCAACTATGGTTTGATATCGAGGAATTGGTTCTTTACTAAATTAACATGGTTCACCAACAACCGCGGGTTTGTTGTGTTGACGACGGTTCCGGTTTACGATTTTTGTCCGAGCGAGTGCGCATGCACTTAAAACAAAGAAGAAAGATCAAAAAGGAAAAATACTAAAATTTAAAGAAAAATGACTACAGTAATTTTTTGTGATTATTAAATTATTATTCACAACAAATTTTAACGGTTACACGAGAGACTTAAAAACCAAATAATCAACTACTTCCACGTAGCTCTTAAAAAATGCTTTATAAGGTGGCCCGATTCGTAGAGACACAAATGGCAAGTGTTAAATCTTTGGTTCGATTTGGGAACTTTGCAAGTTCACCGAAACTTATTTATGATAATACCTCAATTGAGAGTATTATATGTTGGTGTTTTTTTACTAACTTTGTGTATTTTATTTTTTTTAAGGACAATTTTTTTTTATTTTTTGATGATTTTTTTTATTTTTTGTGATTTTTATATGATAGCTATACTAAAAAGAAAAGAAAATTATTTTTTACTTTTTTATATTTTATGATTTTTTGGATTTTTGAGAATTTTTAACAAAAATAAAACTTTCGAGGACGAAAGGATCTTCAAATCTTATCAAAAAACACAAAACGAGAGATTGCTTTAACATCAAATCCCTGACAAAAAAGAGAAATCGACGAATATCATCAGGAGTAGGAAGATCGGTATGATATGGTTCCTCAGTCTCTTGGGAATATGCAAGAGATGCAAGGTCCCATCCGTTTTTGAAGACAGCTTGACCATTATATGAAATTCTGAGAATTTGACCGAATTGAGAGAGAGAGAGAGTGATGAATTCATGTTGGATCATGAATGAGATTAGAAGATAACCGTATTCATCGCTTTGGACTTTGACTTGAATATAAAAGTCTAGAATGAATCTAGGAATGATTGGTTCGTTGATCTCGAAAATATAATTGAAGCGAACGTTGGTGAACATTCGCTCAATGCCATTAGATTTGTAATAGAGTTGATCCACGACTCGGCCCTCGTGAATGCAACGGTTTTCGATTGGTTTATAGAATTGAGCAAGGACGTGAGAGAATCCGGGTATTTTGGATACTTTAGGGATATAGGATTTAGTGCGGGAGATATCACCAACAATTGCTTAAGGCATATTTATCTCCTAAACAAATATTACTACAAGTATATAAATAAATTAAGTTTTGAAAACAACATATGTGGAACAAGGATTACTTTGACTCTAAAAATAAAAATATAAAAAGTAATCAACACGTTTCCTAATTTAATTTGACTAAATCTAGAGTATCGAAAAATATATAGTAATTATATATTTCAACACCTAGTGTAATCTTGTCAAGTGTTTTGATGCTAAATAAGTAGAGTAGTGATTATTTTGACATAAGATCAAATTTCTAGGAAATAATCCAAACGCTCCTTTATTAACATACACTTTGACTAAGAATGTCGAAAGATATACATTAAGTTGTATATTTTGCTGACTAAAATGAGTTCATTACATATGAAAATGAAATGGTGTTTGTTTTGACTCAAGACCATGTTCTAAAACGTTAAACCAAATGCCCCTTTATTTTATAGTTTTTATTAAATGTATCAATATATATATGAATTATATATATTGATGACTTTTATAAGTTAGTTATGTGTCTATACACGTGACAAAAATGTGGTGAAGGTCATTTCGACTCTAGACTATAATTCTAGGATATGAACCAAACACCCCTTTATCTTTATAAAACTTCATCCATTTATTTGAAAAATGTACATTGAGTCATGTGTGTTTTGATAATCAACACATGATTGTATGTAGCATGTCTTTGGCATGGATCAACAATGTACAAGTTTTTGTTTGGAAATTTTCTAGTTAAAAAAAATTTCGAAAATATATTTTTATGAAAATTTTCGACCCAATCAAAAATTTAGTGATTCAATCATATTGAAATCTTTGAATTCCTACTACTATGGGAATCATTATAGTTATGGATTTCCTAGACTTAATAACAAGAATATAAAGGACAAAAAATTAAAAAGTACTTAATTTTGATTAAGAGCAAAATTGGATGAAATTAAAGAGAAAAGTATGGTGAATCTTACAATAGATGTTGTTGATCATGTTGTAGGTGTTTTCCCCTTGCAAAACTAGATGAATTTTAAGTTTGAGGATTGGATTTTGAAGTTTTTGAGTGTGTGTGTTTATCAGAGCAGTAGTAGGAAGAATGAGATGTTGGAATGGAGTGTTTGGAAATGAGTTTTGCATAAGAAATAGGTGTTTGGCGAATTACAGAGGCCGGCCCCTTTAAAGATAAAGGGACCGCCCCTTTATACATAGCCGGTCCCCTTAGTGATAAGGGGGCCGCCTATCTGACGACCAAGTTTTTCTTAGTTTTTCTATTTTGACTAGTTTTGTTAATATACAATTATCAAAGTACGTTGGGAGCTACTAGTAATATTATATTAGATAATCTAGTTGTCGAAAAATGACGTCGAGAATAAGAAGAAAACACTTGACACATTTAATTAACTTTTCGTTTAATTAAATGAACTTAAATAATTTCCGATGAAATTTTTAGGTTTTTCAAGAACTTTAGACCGAGAAGTTGTTTAGAGATGATTGACGAAATTTGTTAGACATTTTAATTAGCCTTTCGCTAAATAAAAAATACTTTATTATTTCGGATGAGATAGTCAAGTTGTCAAGTTGAGAGAGGATTTAATGAGGGTTTAGTGACGTTTTCAATAAATTTCTTGTTGATTGAATAGATTAATTACTTCGGATGAAATAATTAAATGTCACGATTTAGAACGTTTACAAGGCGAGAGAGATGATTTAAGCGTGACGATAAATAATAGAATGGAGTCAAAGCTCGATAAGACGGTTCCGATAGACGTAGTTCATTCTAGACGTGTAGTCCAGGCAAACGTCGTAGTCAAAGGGAGTTTGTTTCATCTATAGTGTTTTGATGTCATGCCTTTCTGGCGTAAGATGTAAAACTAATCCTACTTCTATGTTAATTATTACCCACTAACTCACTTTTCTTCATTTACGTGAGTTCGCTACAAGTAGACATAGAAGATTTCCATTTTATAGTGGTACGTAAAGAATCCTAATTCAACTACGTGATAGAAGAGTTCATAATGAACAATATCTCTTAATTCTAGAAAACCAACAAATGGCATTTCTAGTGACTACATTATTCCCTCAAGCTTAACTTTACTCTATTAACTATAACCTTTTAGTGTAGCAAATATTATTTGTAGCATAATATCACATAGTTATTTAACACTTTGCACATAATCTATATTCTAAGTAATTAGGAAAGAAAACATACCCTTGCCTACAATGTGTTTTTTTCAACATCTTCAAGTGAGCAAGCTTTGAAGGAGAAATATTTTGGTCATCCCGTCATAAAGTTTTAAGAATGTATACACTCATCGGATTCTAAGTAGTGTTTATGAACAACTCAACTTAAATATTGTAATAACTCAACCACTTGGTCCTTAATGTCTCATGGGTCCAAAATTGTTAGTTTCGAACATGTTTTGCATAGGTTGCATTTGATTCGGATACATACAGGGTGGACATATTCCCCAAGGAGAGAAGTTTGGTTGTTGTGAATAATTCCACATTAATGATTATTATTAGGGTAATTTTGTCTACCTTGATCTCTCCTAGGTTGTGGTGTTTTAGACCAAGGGTGAGAATTATTTGTTCTTTTTGGAAGAGGAGTTTTAGACCTCTGTGGAAAACTAGAAGGGGGGTTGAATAGTTTACCGCTTTGTAATTTACTGTTTTAAAGTGTTTGTAAAAAATTTAGATTCGACTTTATATGAATTCAACACTTGCACAATATGAACAATATACTTATCAAAACAATTAATAAATACGTAAATGAGAAAAAAATGTTAAGACAAGAATAATATTAGGAACAATCAAACCACAAACGCTAGGAGTTTTATATTGGTGTCAGACAACGAAGCAATCCTCTCGCCCTACTCTACTCCTCGAGCACCTAACTCTAGAGTTTTCTTCACTATGTCAATAAGCTCCCTTATGGCGGAGAAAACCTTACACAACTTTCACTTATCTTGATTTCCGACACTAAGCTAGATGTCGAGTTCTAATCTTAGCTAGAAGCAATCTACCATAACTTCACTACACAACTTTGCTTCACGACTTAATCACGACTACACAACTTCTTCACACCTTAGTTTTCTTTACACCACTACTTCACCAATCCACTACTATAATCACACCTAACTACACTACTACGAATGATCACCAAGATCCAACTATACTTACAACAATCACCAAGATCTAACAACTACATAATTTTACAAGATTTATAAAAGATTTACAAGTTATAATATGGATGCAAGGTGTAATACTTCTTCACTTGATGATGGAAGTATTCTTCTCTTGCACTTGAGGAATTGAGCTTGGATCACTTGGAAATAAAGCTTTATGATTAAATGATCAAAGGATTTAGAGAGATGTGTGGGCTATTTTAGAACAGAAAGAATGAGTGCAAAAGGTGAGAAAAATATTGGGGAATAGTCCAGTATTTATAGGACAAGCTGGAGGAGCGGGGTCTATGGCCGGTCCCCTTAAATAGGGTGCCGACCCCCTTATAATTAAGGGGGCCGCCCATGTATTTAAGGGGGCCGCCCATTTTCAGACGCTCCTCTTTTTGTCCTATTCAGGGGAGGTGTTTACTGGACTTTTTCTAGCCGTTTTAGGTTCGAAAATTTGAAATTCAAAATGTTTATTTTGAATAAAACATTTTTTTTAAATGTAGAAAATGTTTTGTGATGTTTATAAAAATGTTTACAACATTTTATAAAAGTTTGAGGTTGAATAAAGATTTCCTTTGATCATAAAATGCATTAAGCATTTATTTATTCATACCTTTAAGTGATGTAAATGTTGAAATGAGAATTTACTCCTAATTACTTGTTTACGTTTAATTTTACGTTGAACGTTTTTATATTTTGTGATTATCAAAACGTAAAGATGTGAAAGATATTAATAATGTTTTTAGGCATTATATTTTATCAACAATCTCCCCTTTTTTGATGATTACAAAATTTAAACTCATTAAATGTAAAATTATTTTTAAACAAGTATTTAGTGAGTTTCATGTCATTTCTCCCCCTTTTTGTAGAATCAAAAAGGCATCGTCGAGGATTGCTAGTAAAATCGACGGAATAAATGCTCCCCCTTGATGTGTGCTCCCCCTTGTTCGAGGGCACCAAGGAATCGAGCTATGGTTTCTTGGCTACAAAAACGAGTTAGAACAACACAACTATTTCTAACATGTAGCAAGAATGAAGGAAAAATATAACAAGAGCAAGCAAGCATCAAAGCAAGAGATACTTCATTCATTTTAGGCAATGTGTGTAAACCACACACAAGCATACAAAAAAAACAAATATGTTTTAGGAGCATATTAATACATCAAGAAAATCCTAAATAGTCATACAAGAATTTTTGACTTGCTTGCGACACAAAAGGGTTTGACGATTATTTGTAGACATATTATGAGATTAGTTGTTTGTTGATGGAGAGTTTGGAGCGGAGGCGGTTGTGGAAGGGTAATCTCTTTGAACCCTAGGTGGTGGATGAGGTCGAGTGAGGAGGAATTCAATCCAATTGATATCCTCACTTAAAGCAAGAAATTGTTTTTGGGTGAAGATGCAACAAGGGCAATACCCAACATGGGTTTCAACTTGGTTGATGTTAAGGGTGTGTGGTAAGTTTGAAGAGTAAGGTAATGAGGAATTGTTGTTTTGTTGTTGTTGGGAGAGATGCATGGCTAGAAGGTTTGATAGGTCTTGAAGTTGATTAATGTCATCAACAAGGCTTTCTCTACTTGGAGATAGAGGTGATGTGTGTTGAGTTTGGTTGTCACATTGAGGTGGAACTTGAGTGTGAGTAGCATGTGAATTGAAGGGTGAGATGGGGAATGGAGGGTGTGAGACAACTTGTGGTGATGTGAAAGTGTCCTTAATGCAAGGATTTGGTAATGTTTGATTGGGGTGATTGTTTTCTTGAGATGGTTCATGATGAGGAGTTAGTGGTTTTGGTATGGGTGAAGTTGTATTACATTGAGCTCATTTGATGTGTTACAAGGGTTTAGTTTCTTCCTCCAAATAGGTTTCACACTCATTTTGGCTACCCTTAATGGTTTGGATGTGGGTTTGTTAGGAGATGTCATTGGTGAGGATGATTGTGATATTTGATGGTTGAGAATGTATTTATAGTGGAGGAAAGGTTTAAATTAGGAAGAATGAACATTTAAATGATCAAATC
This sequence comes from Tanacetum coccineum, assembly GCA_026074375.1. Classification (NCBI taxonomy): domain Eukaryota; kingdom Viridiplantae; phylum Streptophyta; class Magnoliopsida; order Asterales; family Asteraceae; genus Tanacetum; species Tanacetum coccineum. The sequence continues at coordinate 43,337 of BQNB010025065.1, forward strand.
CAAGAAATGTTTGTGAATTTGGGAACAAAAATAGTAGCTAGAGTCTAGAGGGTATTAGGTCCAAAGCGGGATGAAATAACTGTTTTTTACCCGTCTCACAGTCTAGGACGGTCCCCTTAATTGGGGAGTCGGTCACCTTAAAGATAAGGGATCGCCCTTTATGAATTAAGGGGGCCGCCTACTGTCATTTCCCAGATTTTCTAAAAATCAATTTTTCTTAAAATTTTGTGTGAGGGTTTCTGTTTTGGTGGTTAATTTGCAGCAAGTTCATCCTTTTATGGCAATTATGATTTTTTAGCACATAGCAATTAAGCATTCAACATTCTACATATATATGACAAAATGTAGGATAAAACTATTTCACATAATTTTGGCATATAATCCATTTTATGAATTGAAAGACCAAAGGATCTGTGAAGAGCATATAATATAGTAACTAGATATAATGCTCATAGTATTTTTCTTGACAAGTGGTGTTTAAAAAAATGAACCAAACTTTTGTGCAAATTCTAGTGGTGTGCACTAAGTGCGACAATGTGGATAGTAAGCAATTATTTACGACACTAAGGGACATGTAAATCCTAAGAAATTATCCTACATGCTCTTTGATTTAATTTTTGCTCAACCAAGGTATTGTCAGGACTATTATATATGGATTATATACTTTTGTCAACAAGTAAGAGAACATTATGCATATGTAAAAAATATTTTTAGCATATCTCAACAATATATGAAAATTGATTTTTATGTGCTCCTAGTTGTGAGAAAGACTTTTTAGAAAATAATATATTGGGACTATATGGATATATATATTTAAATGAGAGATGCATTTTGATTGAAGAATTTGTGTAAGTTTGCTTATAGACTTTTATCATTCTTGTGTTTTTGTGTAAAATAAAATAGAAAGAACCTAGGCACAGAGATTGAGAAAAAAAATTATGTCAGGCAGGTGGGTGTTGGTCCTTAAGTCTGGTCGGTCCCCTTAAAATTAAGGGGGCTGCCCTTTATAAATTAAGGGGGCCGCCACCTGTTGAGAAAATTTTTCTCATATTTTTTTTTACAAACGGTTTTTTAATGATTATCATTACTTTATTATACCAAAACCTTAATCAATTTGTTTCATCATTTCTAGACCTAGACGTAAGTAATTAAATGGCTCACGTTTAAGTGGTTTAGTTAGAATATCGGCTATGTTGTCTTCCAATGAGACCTTTTCTATAGAGATATTCCCTTTTTGAATATTATCGCGAAGAAAGTGATGGCGAAACTCAATGTGTTTTGTTCGTGAGTGTTGAACGGGATTCTTACTTAAGTCTATAGCCCCTTTGTTATCACACATTATTAGAATGTCGTCTAACTTAACGTCATAGTCTACGAGAGCTTGTTTCATCCATAAGGCTTGTTGACATGCCTTTCTGGCGCTTACATATTCCGCTTTGGTTTTATGTGGATGTGGCAAGAGCGGTTTTTGATTACTTCAAAAACCAAGATGTTAGGCAAATCCCATAAAATGTGCACAACACCACTAGTGCTCTTAACGATCTACGTAATCTCCCATATGATTCGAATCAGCTATACACATTTTTTCTATGTTCAGATCCCTTTAGGATCACCATAATCCTTAATACTTAGTGCCTTTAATGTATCGGAAGTTAGTTTATCCGCTTCTAGGTGAGAGGTTTTTTGGGATCTTCTTGAAAGCGTTGCACAAAGGCAAAACACTAAAATGATATGGGGTCTACTTTCCGTTAAGTATTATTAAACTACCTGTCATGCATCCTAATATTTGGTATTTATTACGGACTCACTGGTCTTCGTCTCTCGTGAGTTTGGTTTCCGTAGACTAGGGTTTTCATTGGCTTAGAGTCTTATAGTTCAAATTTCTTAAGCATTTCTTTTATATATTTTGATTGATTAAAAAATATACCATCTTCTAATTGTTTTATTTGTAATCCTAAGAAAAAGTTTAGTTCCCTCATCATACTCATTTCAAACTCCGCATCGCATGATCTTTGGCAAAAGTCATCCACACATTTTTGACAAGTTGATAGGAATATAATGTCATCCAAAGCATATTATTTGGACAATAATGAGGTTAGGAGTCTTTTTTTTAGTGAAGAGTGTGTTCTCTAACATTCCCGTGGAGTAATCATGTTTAATAATGGAAAGGCTTTTAATCGATTTGTACCACGCTCCTTTTGGGCTTGTTTTAGACCATAAAGGCTTTCTTAAGTCTATAGACTTAATTAGGTTGTGCGAAGTCAATGAATACTCGGTAAGGTGTGCCACGTAAAACCTCCTCATTGATAAACCGTTAAAGGAATTATACTCTTCAAATCCTATTTGTATAATTAAAGTATAGTGCGCAAGCATAAGCTAAAAGTATTCTTATGGACTCTAGTCTAGCTACGGGTGCATATGTTTTGTCATAATCAATTCCTTCTTGTTGATTATAACCTTGGGCGACTAACCTAACTTTGTTTCTAGTTTATTTCTATATACCTATTTTGTTCTATAATGCTCATATCCATGGGATTTGGGACTAGTTCCCAAACATCATTTGTTTTAAATTAGTTTAGTTCCTCTTGCATGGCCATTACCTAAATTTTCATCTTTTAATGCCTTATTTATATTTTTAGGTTCTATTGTTGAAATAAAGCAAAAGAAATTACTTTTGTCTTGAGCTTGCGACCTAAGAGTTCTTTGATTTAGATTACCAATAACGTTTTCTAGGGGATGAGTTTTAGATTCATTAATATTCACAATTTGATTATTTTCTAATGAAATTTCTTCAAGATCATTGCCTATCAGTTTTGTTTTACTAACCTCAATAGCTTCTTCTTCGACTAACTCATCATCTTCCAATGGTGATGTTTTAAGCGGGGAGGAGTTTCCATCATAGTGGTTTAAGGACTTTTCCGATGCAAAATATTCCTACTTCTATGTTTAATTATTATTCCACTAACTCATTTTTTCTTCGTCTATGTGAAGTTCATGGTATAGAATATTTCCAATTTTATAGTGGTTTTTGGGTTCATAGTTAATCAATGTGAATAGAATGGTTCCTAATGAACAAAATCTTTTAAAAAAAATAGAAAGCCAACAAATGGCATTTCAAGTGACTACATATTTTCTATATATCACTAATACTAAGTTATATCAGTATACCAATCTATAATTTACGTAATTAGAGAGTGGGACGTACCTTAGCCTTCAAGAGAAATTACTTTAAAATCTTCAAGGTAGCAAGCTTTAAGGATGAGGATTTATGGAAATCCTATATGAGTTCTTTAATTTGTTTGATGAAATCCAAATGATGCTTGTAGATGATTAACTCTCGGAAAGATTGATGATTTAGCATTTGGTCCCCATCGTTCATGGGTACGAAGTTATTGTTTCCGAACATGTTTTGAATTTTGATTCGAAAACAAGCACGGTGAACATCTTCCAATTAAGTAAGCTTGGTTGGTTGTGGATTGATTCAACATGGTGTGATTTAGTGTTAGAGTAATTTGGTCTACCTTGGTCTCTCCTAGGTTGAGGTGTTTTGGAACGAGGATGAAAGTTTTCTTTTCTTCTCGGAGGAGGCGTTTTAGACCTCATTATGGGTTTAGTAAATCCGACTCGGGTTTTAAGGAAGGTTTGTAAAAATGTTTTACCTCATCATCACTTGCAATAGGAATTTTAGTATTGTTTATAAGTATAATTTTATTTTTGAGCTTGGGTTTGATTCTATTAATTTTTCTTTCGACTAGACTTCTTGAGCTTTATAAAATTTACTTGTTTGGTTTCACTAGGTGACCCTTTGGTAAAATTAAATCCTAAACCGGATTTATCTCCGGAAGGTTTTTGAGAACTTATTTTCTTAAGTGAGTGACTACTATCATTAAATTGATTTAGCCTAGATATTTTCTTTTTAAGCTTCTGATTTTCAACTTAGGTAGTCGACATAATTGCATTCTTCATTACTTCCTTCCCTTTTTTTAACATAGTTCAATTTATCTTTTAATTCTAGAACTTCATTCTCTAATTCTATTTTAGGCAGTTTTGAAGTTTTATTTTTTAGCCATGACTTTTTGTCCTATTTTGCATAGTCTACTATATTCACTATCTAAGTCATTTTCGTCTAATGATGATTGGTTATCACTAAAGTATTCGGTTTCAGAAAGTATCTCATCAGAAGCTTTAGCTTCGTTTGTCTTCTCATCTTCATCTCCGTCGCTATCACTCTAAGATCTCCAAATAAATATCTTTCGCTCATTATTCTTGGCAGCTTTTGTACATTCTCCAATGAGGTGTTTGGATCTCCAATCTAAAACATTTTCTTTCACTTTTACCTTACCATCATTTCTACTTCTATGGAATGTTTTTCTATCGCCTCTTGGTTGTCTTTACAATTTCCTCGTCTCTTGAGGAATACATTTCTTGAATTCCTTACGGCCTTAGCATAATCTCATCTTTTATCTATCAGAGCTTGAGCTTATTTCATCAACTTAATTTCCTTTCTTTCACCTGTATTGCAAGAGATTACTTTGTTCTTTCTTGCCTCTTTGACCATTTCAAACTCGATTCTTTTTTACTTCTTCATAAAACTTTCAAGTTTCAAATTAGTTCGTCAAGAGTAAGTTTGTTAGATTCTTTGATTCTTCAATCGCCGTGATTACGCGCCCCAATTTTGGATGTATGCCCTAAGTAAATTTCCTAAACACATTCTTGCTAGAAAAACCATTTATCAAGTGCTTTTAGACTAGTAATATAGTATTAAATTTAGGAAATGCTTATTATCTATGGACTCCTCTCCGAAATCATAATTGTTTATATTGTTGAACCAGAAGATCTATTTGTTAGCTTTGACTTGATTATTTACCTTGATGAGTGGATTAATAAGTATCTCAAAATTTCTTTTGCGGTTTGACACATAAAATTTCTTTTGTATTTTTTACATGGCCAAAGCATTTTAAATTACCTTTTAGCTCTTTATTTTTTTGAAAGTGTTCTTTTTAAGATCATCGTCTTTTGTTTATGAAAAGTTTCAAACTTCATACTTTTTAGTTTTGGATTATTGTAAATATGGAGGAAAACTAACCACCGGTAATAACTGCCTAGATTAGATCTTTAGACTTACTTTAGTTTTGAATCTATTTTTCCAATAAATAAATCCATCACTTTCAAATAGTGGCGGTCTTTGCATAGATTGCCCTTCTAAATATTTTTCCGATTCCATAGATCGATTCAAGTTTTAAAATACAATTTATTTTAAAAATCTTGTTTGACGTGGCTCTTGATACCAATTGTGGAAAACTAGAAGGGGGGTTGAATAGTTTACCACTTTTTAATTTAAGGTTTTAAAGTGTTTATAAAAATTCTAGATTCGACTTTATGTGAATTCAACACTTGCATAATATGAACAATATACTTATCTAAACAATCAATAGGATAGTATGAAAAAATAATGTAAGACAAGAGATAAGAGTAAGAACAATCAAACCACAATGCGAGGATTTATAGTGGTTCGGTAATGAAGCACCTCTTCACCCTACTCTACTCCTCGAGCACCTAACTCGAGAGTTTTCTTCACTATGTCAACAAGCTCCCTTATGGCGGAGAAAACCTTACACAACTTTCGCTTATCTTGATTTCTGACACTAAGCTAGATGTCGAGTTCTAATCTTAGCTAGAACCAATCTACCACAACTTTACAACTTCACTACACAACTTGACTTCACGAATTCCATCACGTCTACACACTTCTTCACACCCTATTCGCAAGCCACTACTATCATCACACCTAACTAACACTTCTGGAAAGATCACCAAGATCTAATATATTATTACAACAATCACAAGATCTAACAACCTATACAAATTTACAAGATTCACAAATGATTTACAAAGTTTATGATATGATGCATTAAATTGCAACAACACAAAGGTGAGTACTCTTCATTAGATGATGGAAGTTTTCTTCTCTTGCACTTGAGGAATTAAGCTTTGATCACTTGGGAAAAAAGCTTTATGATTAGATAATCAAAGGATTTTAATGAGATGTGCGGGCTGTTTTAGAACAGAAAGAATGAGTGCAAAAGGTGAGAAAATAGTAGGGAAAAGTCCAGTATTTATAGGACAAACTGGAGGAGCGTCTACCTATGAGAAGTCCCCTTAAATAGGTAGGCGGTCCCCTTAAAATTAAAGGGGCCGCCCGTGTAATTAAGGGGGCCGCCCTCGACTAGGCGCTCCCCAGTTTGTCCTTTTGTGTAGGGAGAATTTTCTAGAACTTTCTAGCCGTTTTAGGTCTAAAAATTTGAATTTCAAAATGTTTATTTTGAATAAAACATTTCTTTTAAATGTAGAAAATGTTTTGTAATGTTTATAAAAATGTTTACAACATTTTATAAAAGTGTGAGGTTGAATAGAAATTTCCTTTGATCATGAAATGCATTAAGCATTTATTTATTCATACCTTTAAGTGATATAATTTTCGAAATGAAAATTTTACTACTAATTACTTGTTTAGGTTTAATTTTACATTGAACGTTTTTATATTTTGTGATTATCAAAACGTAAAGATGTGAAAAATATTAATAATGTTTTTATTATTTCTATCAACAGTCGGGATGATATGGGTCTACGAATCCATCTGGCTGGTTTACATACACTTCTTCCTTTAGAGGACCATAAAGAAATGTTGTCTTGTCGTCCATCTGGTATACTGGAAATGATTCTTGTGTAGCATACGCAATGAATAACCGAACAGCTTCCAATCGAGCAACGAGTGCAAATGACTCTTCGAAATCAATTCATTCCTTTTGACCATATCCCTTAGCTACAAGACGAGGTTTGTTACGTATTACAGTATTCTCTTCATCACGTTTGTTTTTCCAGAGCCACTTCATGTTAATGACATTTTTGCAGAGTGGTCTGTCGACTAATTCCCATACATCTAATCGATCAAACTGGTGAAGTTCTTCCTGCATCGCTTCAATCCATGCAGAATCAGCCATGGCTTCTTTGATGTTCTTTGGTTCGGTTCGACTCACGGTGAGTGCGAACATACACATCTCGCCATCTGTTTCTAGCTGACGTCTTGTTCTAATTGATTGAGAAGGATTTCCAATGACTTGTTCTAACGGATGATCTTTTGTCCAACGATGTTCAGAAGGATGTCGTTGATAGAATGTATGCATGTTTGACGAGTCAACATAACGAGACGATGTCTCCCCTTGTTCTTGTACCGGTGTACTAAAGACGTTGATAAATTCATCTTCGTCAACTTGTGCATATTCTTTATTGGTTTCTGCTTGAATAATGTTCTCATTGGCAGTGACAGTTGGTACTTGAGTTGGTGCTTGACTTGTAGTTTCAGGTGTTGTTTGAATGTTTAATGGAGATGTATCTGCAACAACGGTTGTTGAAGTAGATGGAGGTGTGTGTTGTTGTTGACGTTGATTAGGTGCATTAGTAGCAGTTACAACAGAAGACTTTGACACAACTAGAGTAGTTCCATTGAATAATTCATCAAACATCAGACTAAATAGAAAATCCAGCTCATTTGACGTTGTTACTGTCTCAGCTGCTTGAGGAATATTTTCTTGACTTTGGGAACCAGGACTTAAACTGTCTTGTTCAAGTGTCGTCGTCAGACATTGTGGAACGGGGTCAGAATTGATGTGATCTGATGCCATGTTATCCCAATAACTTAATCCATATCACACCTAATAAGCTATAAGCAAACCTAATAAGCTTAAATAACCTAGCTCTGATACCACATGTTATCCCAATAACTTAATCCATATCACACCTAATAAGCTATACCAATAAGCTATAAGCAAACCCAATAAGCTTAAATAAGCTTCAAACCACAAGAGAAAGAAAGAAAGGAAATAGAAGAATATTAGATTAAGAGAAAGAGGTGGAGGATCTTTTACACATATGAAAACACACACATGAAATGACCAACACCATCTCCATGTGTGGAGAGGGTCTATTTATAGTCACATACCCTTTACCTAGGCGTATGGACTTCATCTTGGGCTGGGCTTGGTTTGTGTTGGGCTTTAGCCCGATACATGGACAATATTAGCTTAAAATCCAAGCCCGTTGAACCCGACTAGCCTATTACATAACAACACTAATTACGACTAAGATGACTGATAACATTCTTGTTCGACTCATATACAAATAAGGCTAACATAAAGGGATTTATATGAACTATTGCTTGTGCATGTCATGGCTTTTTCTGTCATCTTGATTTCTTCAGACTCATCAAAGGAGAGCGTAGGGACGTCTACAGCTCGAGTTATCTTGTTCGGCACGATCCCTACTACTGTTCTAGCCACTGCACCTACTGTTGATTTACCCGTCATTCATGATGACACTCTACTGATACCCACTGATACACCCACTATTTCACCTATTGTACCTACTATACCACATATTGCTCCTACTATTCAGTACACTTCCCCATTCATTTGCACTGATTCATCTGACAGTGACACTCCTGATACACCACTATCATAAGACCCGTATGAGGTTACTGTTGCTCGGTGGAGGAGCCGAGTAGCAGCACACTCATCACCACCATCACCACCTATCCGCCAGATTTTACCTGTACCACCCGGATTACCCCGCTGACCAGCTGTTCTTGTCTTACCGGGACAGCCGATTCCTGTTGGTCGACCCTATCGTACCCAGCCCAATGTGGTACTTAAGATGTTGATTGTCAGGAAGAGTGTTGGATCATTACCTACTCACTGACTTGCGTTGAGATATTCAGCGGATTACTCTTCATTGGATGATTTCACCTCAGATGACTCATCACAAGATTCTTCGTCAAAGACTTCATAAGATTCTCATTCAGACACTCCATTCGATTCTTCTTCGAGACATTCTTCATCAGGTCATCCTATATCAAATTCTCCTTGTGATTCACCGACTGCTACTTCGGCGAGGCCATCTTGCAAGAGATGTAGGTCCCCCTACTTCATCAGTTCATGTAGCTTCTCCCATACCTGGAGCTTTATCTCCGGTACATGCTGGCTTGTTGCCGTCTCGTAAGAGGATTAAGGATTTCGATACCGTGACTGATTTTAAGGTTAGTTCAGAGGAGGGTTATGTGACATATGTACCTAGAGAGATTGGGTTAGGAGTTGATGTTGAGGATAGCTATGAGCCTTACATCGAGCCTAATGTTGATTCCGATATCCAGGTTGATATTGATGCTTGTATTGCATTTACTGATGATATTGCAGCTAGAGGGATAGATGTTAGAGTTGAGGATAGAACTGCGGCCGAGGAGGAGGCCGAGTCTAGTACGAGAGGCATGACTAAGATTGGGGTTGATCGAGTTACTCATCTTGTTGTTATGGATGACATTGCTGAGCCTGTTAGATAAGATTCTCCTGATTTGGTTAGTGCTGATGGATCTTTAGAGGTTATGCAAAGAGGTTTGGACGTGGTCATGCAGAAGCTATGTGTCACATGGTAAAGATTCTGGTTCATAGGGTTAGAGTTATCGAGAGTGTCTAGAGAGACTAGGGACATAAGATTGTGGCGACTAGCCAGCAAAGCGCTGCTATGTTAGAAAGGATTGGTACGTTGGAGCGGGATAACGTAAGACTCATAGGCATGTTAGATGTTGAGAGGCAGAGAGTTAACCATCTTCGACGTAGTATGTCGTATGTTCAGAGGGATTTGAGGCAGATCCGTTGATTTTGATTTTATGATCGTGTGAGGATCAAGAGGCTTAAGACTTACGCTAGGAGGCATTTAGGATATCGCTCCTAGATTTTGTTCCGTCATTATTCGTGTAGCAATCAGTAGTATTTGGAGGTAGTAATAGTGTTAGAGATTGTAGATCCTACCTTAGAGGATCGTGATATAATCGACTATATTCGATGTTATGAAATCTATTTTCCTATTATCTATGTTATAATGTTATTTATCTAATGCCGTTTTTACTTATCGTTTGCGTAATTTGCTATTATTTACTTAATAGTGGCCTTGTCATGTATTTATGTTAATCTCTGATTTTCATATTAAAGGATTAAATTGTTCCACCTAGTTTAAGGTAATTTCATCCTACCTAAGATCTCACCGTGATTATTATTTTTGGCAATGTAGAACTATGCCCACTGCTACACATTCCAGAATGACCCAAGATGCAATCAACGAGCTGATTGCCAAGCGCGTAGAAGAAGCTCTAAAAGCATATGAAGCTGCTAGGAACCCCAGAACCGAAACGGAAATGGAGAATGAGCAACAAGATGACAATGTCGAGGCCAATGTTAATAATGGAAACGGTAACAGGAATGGGAATGGAAACCCCAATGTGAACAACGAAGGTGTTGTACCCGTTGCACGAGAGTGTACCTACCAAGACTTTGTGAAGTGTTAGCCGCTGAACTTCAAAGGAACCAAAGGAGTTGTTGGTTTAGCCTGTTGGTTTAAGAAAATTGAAACATTGTTTCATATCAGTAATTACCCGCCAAGGTATCAAGTTAAGTATGCATCATGCACCTTGTTGGACGATGCATTGACTTGGTGGAATTCACATAAAAGGACAGTTGGAGTTGATGCTGCTTATGCCATGACGTGGAAGGCACTCATGAAGCTAATGACTAAGGTTTATTATCCTAGGAATGAAATCCAGAAAATAGAGACAGAATTGTAGAATTTGACTGTGAAGGGCAATGACATGACTGCTTACAACCAGAGGTTCCAAGAGTTGACTCTGTAGTGCACTAAGATGGTCCCGGAAGAAGAGGATCAGGTCGAGAAGTACATTGGAGGTCTTCCAGATAACATTCAAGGGAATGTAATTGTTGCTGAACCTACTAGACTCCTGGATGCAATCCGTATTGCTAACAACTTAATGGATAAGAAGTTGAAGGGTTACGCTATCAAGAATGCTGAGAACAAAAGGAGGTTCGACTATAACTCAAAAGACAACCATGGATAACAACAACAACAACCTTTTAAGAGGCAAAACGTTAATGGTCAGAATGTGGCAAGGGCTTATACGGTCGGTAATAATATTGAAAGAAGAGGGTATGTTGGAGCCTTGCCATACTGCAACAAGTGCAGATTGCACCATGAAGGGCCGTGTACAGTGAAGTGTGGTAACTGCAAGAGGGTTGGTCACATGACCAGGGATTGTAAAGCCGTAATTGCTGCTACCCCTCAGAGGGCCCTGGTTAGAAATCAAATGAGAAATACTTGCTATGAGTGTGGAAGACAAGGACATTATAGAAATAAGTATCCCAAGTTGAAAAACCAGAACCGTGGAAATAAAATAGGGAATAAGAAAGGGAACAATGAAGCTAAGGCGAGAGCTTATGCAATCAGAGGAGGAAGAGCCAACCCCGATTCAAACGTCATCACGAGTACATTCCTTCTCAATAATCGTTATGCTTCTATGTTATTTGATTCAGGTACCGATAGAAGTTTCGTGTCAACTACCTTTAGTGCCCTGCTTGATGTCATCCCATCTACCTTAGACACTAGTTATGCTATAGAATTAGCTGATGGAAGAATTTTAGAAACTAATGTGATACTTAGAGGTTGCACGTTAGGATTACTAGGTCACCCATTCGATATTGACATAATGCCTATAGAGCTCGGTAGTTTCGACGTCATTGTTGGTATGGATTGGTTGGCGAAACACCATGCGGTGATCGTTTGTGATGAGAAGATCGTTCGTATTCCTTATGGAGATGAAGTGTTGATAATCGAAGGCGATGGATGTAACGATGGAAGTAAGTCGAAATTGAGTATCATCTCGTGCACCAAAACTCATAAGTACATCCAGAAGGCTTGCCAAGTTTACCTAGCCCAAGTTATGGCAAACAAGACTGATGAAAAGTCAGAGGATAAGCGACTTGAGGATGTGTCAATCATACGGGATTTTCCAAAAGTCTTTCCAAAAGACTTGACTGGACTACCACCTACTCGACAAGTTGAATTTTAAATCGACTTAGTCCCTGGTGCTGCACCTGTAGCAAGATCCTCGTACCGTTTAGCATCGTCAAAAATGCAAGAGTTATCCACTCAGTTGCTGGAACTTTCTGACAAGGGATTTATAAGACCCAGTTCCTCACCCTGGGGAGCTCTGGTTTTGTTCGTCAAGAATAGATATGGATCTTTTTGGATGTGTATCGACTACCGTGAACTAAACAAACTTACTGTGAAGAATCGATACCCACTTCTAAGAATCGACGATTTGTTTGATCAGCTGCAAGGGTCAAGAGTCTGCTCTAAGATCGACTTGAGGTCTGGTTATCACCAACTCAGAGTTCGTGTAGAGGATATTCCAATGACATTGTTTAGGACTCACAATGGTCACTACGAGTTCCAAGTAATGCCATTTGGACTAACCAATGCACCGGCGGTTTTCATGGATCTGATGAATCGGGTGTGCAAACCGTACTTGGATAAATTCGTGATCGTTTTCATCGATGATATTTTGATCTACTCTAATAAGAAGAAGAAGCATGAAAGAGACTTAAGTTTATATTGAGGTTACTTAAGGAGGAGAAATTATTCGCCAAGTTTTCCAAGTGTGAATTCTGGTTATCGAATGTGAAATTTCTCGGTCATGTGATTGATAGTGAAGGCATTCACGCTGATCCTGCTAAGATTGAGTCAATCAAGGATTGGGTGTCACCCAAGACTCCAACCGAAATTCGTCAGTTTTTAGGCTTGTCGGTTACTACCTACGAATCATCGAAGGTTTCTCGAAAATCGCTTGGCCTATGACGAAATTGACTCAGAAAAGCGTGAAATTTGATTGGGGAGAAAAAGCAGAAGCTGAATTTCAGCTGTTGAAACAGAAATTGTATAGTGCGCCAATTTTGGCTTTACCAGAAGGAAGTGAGAACTTTGTGGTCTACTGCGATGCTTCGTATAAAGGGTTGGGCGCAGTCTTGATGCAAAAAGATAAGGTCATAGCCTACGCATCTTGCCAACTCAAGGTTCATGAGAAGAACTATACCACACACGACTTAAAGCTTGAAGCGGTAGTGTTTGCCCTGAAAATGTAGAGGCACTATCTGTATGGAACGAAGTATGTTGTGTTCACTGATCACAAGAGTTTGCAGCATATTCTTGATCAGAAGGAGCTAAACATGAGACATCGCCAATGGTTGGAATACTTAAGTGACTACGACTTTGAAATTCGATACCACCCAGGAAAGGCGAACGTGGTGGCAGGTGCCTTGAGCCGGAAGGAAAGGATTAAGCCACTGCGAGTTCGAGCCTTAGTGATGACTGTAGTATTGAATCTTCCCAAGAAAATTCTGAATGCTCAAGCCGAGGCAAGGAAGGAAAAGAACTACATAGCCAAAGATCTACATGGTATGATTAATAAACTCGAGCCTCGTGCTGACGGAACTTTGTGCCTAAACAACAAGAGTTGGATTCCGTGTTATGGCAACTTGAGAGCATTGATTATGCACGAGTCGCATAAATCAAAGTGTTCCATCCACCCTGGATCGGATAAGATGTACCAAGATTTGAAGAAGTTGTATTGGTGGCCAACATGAAAGTAAAGATTGCCACCTATGTTAGCAAGTGTCTAACGTGTACCAAAGTTAAGGCTGCATATCAAAAACCATCTGGATTATTGGTTCAACCAGAGATACCCTAGTGGAAATGAGAGAACATAATGATGGACTTTGTCACTAAATTGCCAAAGAAGGCAACTGGACAAGACACGATTTGGGTAATCGTTGATCATCTCACCAAGTCTGCTCATTTCCTACCCATAAGAGAAGATGACTTATTGGAAATGTTGACAAGACAGTATTTGAAAGAAGTGGTGCCGAGACATGGAGTGCCGGTTTCGATCATCTTAGATCGAGATGGCAGATTCACTTCACACTTTTGGAGGTCTCTTTATAAAGCATTGGGTACACGACTGGATATGAGTACAGCTTATCACCCGCAGACTGATGGTTAAAGTGAGAGGACCATTCAGACGTTGGAAGACATGTTGCGTGCATGTGTGCTTTATTTCAGAAAAGGTTGGGATAGATATTTGCCGTTGGTATAATTCTCGTATAACAACAGTTACCATACGAGTATTAAGGCAGCACCATTTGAGGCGTTGTATGGGCGTAAGTGTCGATCACCTATCTGCTGGGCTGAAGTTGGAGATAGTCAGCTCACTGGCCCAGAGATCATCCACGAGACAACTGAGAAGATCATTCAAATCAAGAGCCGTATTCAAGCTGCCCGTGATCGTAAAAAGAGCTACGCTGGTGTAAGACGGAAGCCCCTTGATTTTCAAGTAGGAGATAAGGTCATGCTGAAAGTGTGACCATGGAAAAGGGTGATACGTTTTGGCAAACGGGGAAAGCTTAACCCTCGATATATTAGACCTTTCAAGATTCTTGCCAAGTTTGAAACCGTTGCCTATCGACTTGAACTCCCGGAGCAATTGAGCAGAGTTCATAATATATTTCACGTCTTGAACCAGAAGAAATGCTTATCAGACGAAACTCTTGTCATACCGTTGGATGAAATCCAAATCGACGACAAGCTTCAATTCATTGAAGAACCTATCAAAATCATGGACCGTGAAGTCAAACGTCTGAAGCAAAACCGCATCCCAATCGTTAAAGTACGTTGGAACTCTAGGAGAGGTCCTGAGTTCACTTGGGAACCTGACGATCAAATGCAAAAGAAGTATCCTCATCTTTTCGCCAACTCTGCACCCGTGGCAGATGTTACGTCTTAAGCTTTGAGGACAAATATCTTCTAACGGGGAAAGGATGTGACATCCTATAAATATCAGGCCAATATTTTAACCGTTTCCGTTTAGTATTTCGAATTTTAAAAGTTCCATGTAATTTTTACGTTTAACCGAGAAGTTCTCCCGCGTATATCTGAGAATTCGTACCGGAAGCATTTCGGGTTACTAATTGATGTAGTCTTTTGACAATAGTCGCGTTTTTACGTTTCAAGTTGATATTTGAATTTTCAAAAATTTTCGTAAAGTTTTTACGCGTTTTCAGTATTTGCGTGTTCCGTGAATAATAACTAGTATTGTGTGTGCATGGAAATATCTAGATATTAAATCAACCACCTTGCATGAACTCCCTAATTTTTGTGAGATCAAATTGACCCCCCTTTTCCCTTGTCCCTTTGCTTCGAACCCCACCCCACACACACATACATCCAAAATTTGAACGCTTACATATTAAGCTAGGCTCATTCCATTTCATATTTATTTCATTCATTCACAGCCAAAAACACACACTCTTCTCTCTTCTCTCCCTCTCATGTTTAAACGCCAACAAACACACACACTTTCATTATTTTTCAACTTTTGATCAAGATATTGTATTCGGGTTTGATTCGTATTGATATTCGGGTAGTTTTAACACAACGTTTGGGTTGTATTTAGTCTCTAATCACCTTCTCATCATCATTTCTTGTAAGTAATCCATTCTTCATAAAACTTGTACTTTTGATATCCTTATAATGCATAAACATAAGATGTACAACTCTTTTTGTAAAAATCAAGGTTTAAAAACTACGTAAACCCTAAAAGGGTTTATTTATAGCTCGAAAATAAATAAAAGAAAGACAAGAAAAGTGTAGTTTTGTGATCGTGGTTGTTTTTATGTAATAAAAATTGTGTCTACATGCTTATGTGATGTTTCGGCTTAATAATAAGCTCTTGAAGAGCTTATTGGGCTTATATTATGGTTCGGCCCACAAAGAAAAACAACATGGAAGTTTGTTCTAGCTTATTTTGATTCGGCTTATATATTCTAGCTTATTTTGTTGCTTATTTTGATAAGGGAAATGTGTTAAGCTTATTTGGCTTAACAAATAAGCCCAAATATGCTTATTGGGCCTAACTGGCCTCGTCTCATAGATAAAGCCTAAGCCGTGTGTTGGGAATTATTGATTTGATGATACAAAAGGAAACAATATATGATATAAAAGAAGCAAGACAAAGATGAAGAATTCTTGGTCAACGTGCTTTAATGAGTCAAAAATGAGGAATTCTTGGTCAACTTGCTTTAATGAGTCAAAGATGAGGAATTCTTGGTCAACGTACTTTAATGAGTCAAATATAGTTATTAGGAAAGAAGAAAGTTTCATAATACAATTAGAATTCCTTTATAAATGTTTTAATTAGTTTCTTTGTAAGTCTTATGGACTCTATTATATAAAGAGATCCATAGACATTGTTTTAAGTGTGTGCACAGAAAAACGTATGTGTGTGTAAACACGTAGAGATGTAGACGTCTAGTGAAGAAGTGTGTAGCCCCAAGGATCTTTGATCCCTGTTAGATTGTAACCGTTCTAGAGTTGATCGTCTAGAATTGGGGCTTGATAGAAACGTATGAATGGAAAACCTTGTTGAATATCTTTGTTCTTATTCCGCTTTGTTTTTATAACTTATGAACATTGATATTATCCTAGATAAAGGTCTAAACAACCTGAGCTTAAACGATTAAACGATCTTTAGGTTTCCACAATTGGTATCAGAGCCATGTGGCTCTCGATCTAGGATCTACAAGGTTTTATAAATCGAAGAAAAAGAATAAAAAGGACTCGATTTTGTTGCCAACGGTTTGTTGTGACCGACTATTTTAATGTTTGAGTTTGCATTGGATCATGAATGTATAAAGTGCTAAGAAGAAAAGTAAAAGAAATCGTGAACTGGTTGTATCTTCGATTATATGGTGAAGAATGCAAAGTCAACAA
>BQNB010025066.1:5530-32037 GCA_026074375.1 Tanacetum coccineum
CAATCTCTCTAATATCCTTAGTTTTATGTTCACTAAAAGGAAAATTGGTCTCTTGTCTGTTTTGCTTTATGACACACTTCAAAGGGATTATCTTTTGACTCATTTTCAAAACTTAACTTATGTTCAAAAATATTCAAAACTTGGTTAAAAGGATGACCAAGTCTGTTATGTTAGACATAATTAGACAAACAACGCACTTGAATGTTATTATTTACCAGTTTTTTACATGTATTAACAAAATACAAGCCACCTTTCTCACTACTAGTCCCTACTTGGGTCCTTAGAACATAATCCTGGATAACACATATGTTTGCATATAAAATCACTCTACGTTTATTATCCTTGTTTGGTTATGCACAAATAGCAGGCTAACATGATATCCTGACAATACTAAGACATCATGCATAAGCAACTTATCAGTCAACTTAAGACTACCAACTTATGTCACAAGAAATTTAGTACCATTAGGATAACCCAAAATCATATTAAGCTTAGATACATTCACAATATTAAACATGTTCAAAGTAGTGTAAGTCATATGTTGAGTTGCACCAGAATCAATAATCCAACCAATGTATATACGATACGTGCTTATGTCATAAATATGATTAAAGAATCTAGATGTGCAAAAACTGTTCACACAGGTTAAACATGCTATGTTTGCAGGTATATTGCTAGACCCTGACTTCTTACTAATCAATGTAATCAGTCTCTTAAATTGATCATCAGTGAAGGAATTAGGTGATCCATTAGACTGGTCTTTATGTCTTTAAATAACAATGTTCTATTAGCAAACAACCTGTATAAACATTTAAATACAAAAAAATTACTTTTTTTATATTACAAAAGCGCACATTAAAAGCAACACTACAAATTATTATTAAACAAGAAATAGCCACAATTATTTTTTTTTTTTTTAATCATACCACCATTTTTTCAAAAAGCCACATTTTATTTACAAAAGCAACAACTCAAACAACAAACTTATTTGGTTAGTACCACCTCTTTGTTTGAAGTTAGGTGGATACCCTGCTAATTCGAAACACCTATAAGCAATATGGCTATTCATATTGCAATACTTACAAACCAAATTAGGCCTATTAAACTTTCCAAACTGATTATTTTTATTAACAGACCAATCATTTGTTCTAGAAATAAATGCAATAGTACCAGTTTTAGACACATTTTAAGCACGTGTACTCCTATTTAACTCATCTTTACATAAGGTTGCAAATGCACCTTTAACATCAGGTAAATGATCAGTAGTAAGAGTTATGCTTATGATTGAAGCATAAACATCATCCAAACCCATTAGAAACTACTTAAGGAGTTGATTATGTTTGTTTAACTTTGACGAGCTATCACAAGTGCAGTTATGACGATTGACAAAGGAGTCATACTGCCTCCATAATGCATTGAATTATTAACGAATGTTAGTGAGATCCGTTACAGGGAGGAACCAACGACGGATAATGTTTGACAATTAAGGACAAACGACGTATTTTTTCGGTCAAAAGACAATAGGTTGCAGTCAACGCAAACCATAAGGACGAATTGTGTAATCTACTCTAGATGAATATAAACACGAACACATGAAACAAACTTAATTGCATCCACAATGCTTATTACCGCCCCATTACGCTACATCATCATACACCTAAATCACTTTTTCATCATTATACCTCGCAATTGACATTGCTCACTGATGCGTATTTTTACCTATAGTTTTAGATTTATATTTTACCGACTAACCTATCTAGACAAAAACTCACGGGCAGTGTACCCGATCATACGTAGCTAGTGAAATGGCAAGTACGGGTCGTTCGCAAGGAGTGGGTGAACTAAAGTTATCCTAAAGATTCTACACGTTTTAGGGGGGTTTCAACCTGATAGGCTGGCACGATTGTGTTTTAACTAATTAACCTACTAACTATACTAGAAATCGAGTAAATGGTTGTGCTTATAATCAAGTCATGGAAAGTGTGCTAGCCGAGTTAATCCTACCATGTTTATATAAATCTCGTTTACCTAGGTGCAATGATCTAAATTGTTTAGGTTGGTGATACGTATTTGTTGATCCCTTTTTAGATCTTTGATTAGCTTGTTAAAGCTTTAGTTATCTTAGATAAATCTAAAACAACTCTGATAGAAACCCTGAGTAACATATAAAGATTATGCGGAAACTAATCTTTATACACCAGAAGAAACAATGTAACAGTAACACAAGAACTTTCTCTAAACTTTCAATATATTGAATGATTCACAAAACAACTATATGTTTTGCCTAAATAACTATGACTTTTCTATCTTGGATGCGTATGTCTAACTATGCCGTAAGGGCTCCTTTTATACACCAAGGAAACCCTAATGGGTTTACAAAACGCGTTAATTGATCATGCATATCTATTTCTAATATAACTCATGCATATCACATAAGCAGTACTAATAAACTAACTAACAGTACTAATTTACACTGACAATACTAACATTGTACTGACAGTACTAACTATAACTAGCAGTACTAATATTACAACTAGCAGTACTAATAAACTAACTAACAGTACTAACATTGTACTGATAGTACTAACTATAACTAGCAGTACTAATATTACAACTAGTAGTACTAATGACTTAGAGCAGTATGAACTTGTAGAAGCCTTTTAATTCCCAACAATCCTCCTCTAAACTTGTAATTTATCTCCAAATCATCAAGTTTCTTTTGACACTAGATAACGTCTTAGAGAGGCTAAGCCAGGAAAAAAGATAGTCAAGATGACTTGTATGGTTTTGATGGTATGACATGGTTGATGGATGCAGTATTTTTTTTTTTTTTTTTGTTTTTTTTTTTTTTTTTTATTTTTTTTTTTTTTTTTTTTTTTTTTTTTTTTTTAGTGAAAAGTCATGTGAGCATTTTAGTTAGGATTGGCCTGAGAAGGATTCACTAGGTAAAAGTTGATTGGCAATTTGATCCTTTACATGAAACTGAAGACTTCTTTGTTGGGTTAGACCAACCAATTCAGGTTGTGGTTGTTCAAAACAATGTTCATGAAGAGGTTGCTGAAGAGGTCATTGAAATGGCTAATGATCAAGCTGAAGCACTATCATCTGATCAAGAAGTGACTGATGAATGTTTGGATGATGAACAGGTTGAAAGAAAGAAGACCAACAATTCTTTGCAATAACTATACAAAATGGGTTAATATCGTTGGATAAATGATGCTATAAAATAGACGTTATTTGATGTCATCACATTGACTTGTCGACCTCCCGTGATAAAACCCATTTATTGCACTCATAATTAGTGCAAGATACCCCTAGATCACCTTGTTGAGCCAATCTGTTTTCGTACCCCATATATTATATGTTTCGTTACACCATTTCACCTTAGCCAACACTATAGTCTATATTTTTCTTTTGTGTGAAATTTTTGGCTGCCTAAGTCCATGGTTCAGATAAATGGGTTCTGACTTTTCACTTTTGTTGAAAACATATCATTATGATCATTGAAGATCCCCGATATTATCACTTTTGATATTGTTCATCTCAAGTGGGGGGATCTGTTATGTATCATGACATGAGTATTATAAAAAAGTGTGTGAATAAACTCCTTTTATTGCGTATAAAGATGGTGCAACTATAATCCATCTGTTAATTTTGGAGATGGTGCAACTATAAGCCATCCAATGATTTTGAAGAATGAGTTAGTATGCTCTGCAAGATCTTATTATTATATCCAATGCTAGCTCATTATTAAGATATGATCAGGTTTTCGCGCTTGGATACTTAGACTATGGATGGACTGTAGCAGGTTATGACACCCTTAGATTATACTTGACTACTTATTTTGTGTTTTATTTTAACAACAAAATAATGTGTATCTGGTATGTGCGTAATTACATATACCTTTTACTTAATAAAACGACCTTAAACGACTAAAAACGCACATAAAATGCCATATATATGCTTGTTTTTGTGTTTGTACTGTGAAGGTATCAGATATTTAAGAAAAGGACAAAAACGAAGCCAAAACCGATCACGAGAATAGAAAGAGCGTGAAAAGTCAAAAAGTCAAAGTCAACCAAAAAGTCAACCAAGTCAAAGTCAACAATGTCAAAGATGAATCCGAAACCGAAAAATTTTTTATCGGGCCAACCCGTACCCAAATTAATGGGTTGGGTCAACCCATTAAGCTATTTATTTAAATCAAAAGCCCAAAATCCTTTTATTAAAAAGCTGGCCCAATTACAAAGCCCAAACATAAGCCTGTTATCCCTTAACCATAATCCCATTAAACCCATTTCACCATTAGTCCCCACCCTTTTACACCTTTAGTCCTTAAGGACTAACGTGGTTAGTCCTTATGACTTAACACCACTTACACCTTCAACCCTGTTACCCCTTTTATACCTTTCCCCGTTACCCCTAAAACAGATAAAACCCTTTTCTCGCCTAAAGATACTATTCACTCTCCCTTTTCATGAGCACCCTGCTACCCAACAAAAACATCACTCTCACCTCTTCCCCAAACAAACCCTACATCACATAGGCTCAAACAAACACATCCACGTTGGCAATCCTACACGAATTGGTTGGATATGACAAAATCAAGGGTTGAGATTGAAGACCTTGGGCTCAAAGATGATTTCAACGGCTTGGATGAAGACTTTTAGTTGCTCTCACATAACAAACACAACAAGAAGAACCCCCTGCATTTTATATTTTTTTTATAAATAGATTAGAACAGATCTAGCTTAGGTGTGTAATCTAGGAGTAGTGTAATATAGTGTAGTTTAGCTTTTCAGCTTATTTCCAGCGTATTGTATTTATCAACTTTGTACTCATTTCAAGTTATTAATACAAGTCATTTACTTTAAAACTGTTCTTTACTTTACCTGTTTACCTTTATGCAATTTTTATAAAATAAGTTAATAAGCTATAAGCCGTTTGTTTAAGCTACATTGTCACCTATAAGTTCTAAAGGCTCAAATAAGCTTCACTAAGCTTATGTGAGCTCAGTTAAGCTGTTTACATTAAAATTTGGTTAAGGGTTCCTGTTTGAGTACTTTTGGATGATAAGCCAGACAAGGATGGGCTTATGGGTTTATTCACAGCTTATTGTATAAGCTGAGCTTGTAGATTAGCTTGAAAAAGCTACTTGAATTCCTTGTTTTGAGCAAGGGGTTGAGGTACTCTTCACTTTTAACTTGTAGCTCATTTTTACTTTAATGCTTAATTTACTGCTTATTTGCTTATTGTTTATCCGCTTAGTATCTGCTTATTTATGTTGCTTATCTATGCTTGTTCTGCCTTATTGTTGCTTAAATAGTTTAGTTTATGGCTTAGATTAGTTTAACTTAAGTCTTCATATAATCTGTCTCTATTTAGTTATTTTAGCTTATTAATCTGTGCTTTTTGTCCTTAAGTTTTAGCTTATTTGTGCTTAAATGCCATAGTACTAAATATGATTTCATAATTTGTAGCTTAGTCAAGTCTGTTTTAGCTTTTAATAAGATTTTAAGTTTTTAAAGGGGTGTTTGGGATAAGGAGTTTCAGTTAGGTAAAATAGTGGTAATCTTGTTTTTATTGTTCAATCTAGTTTTCATAAGCTTTAATTCAGTTTGAATGATAGTTTTCTTGAGTTTAAAACAGGTTTTGATAAGTTTTAAAGTTGTTTTTATCCTAAATCCAAGTCTGCAAGTCCAAAAGGTTATTTTAACAGCTTATTTGCTAATTTTTCTTAAGTACACTTGAAGCCATGGTTTGTATGATCAAATGCAGCCTACAATGCATCAATAATCTTCTGTTTTTGGGTGATAGATTGAGATTTAGGATTTTAACCATTCTAGCTCATAAAGTAGAATTAGTCTTGTTATAGTCCTTTTAATACTTCTGAGTTAAATGCTCTTTGCTGTCATCTAGCTTATTTGGCTTTCTTAATTCCATTTCTTATTGCTTATTAGGTGTAGACTTATATATGTTTTAGTTATAAGTCTTTTAGTTTCTGTTTTGAGTCTTAAATTTCAGCTTAAAAGAGTCATTTTCATCTTAAAAAGGCCAAAAATTCAGTTGTGTAGCTGTCATTTTGAGTCTGCTTTTCTAGTTTATTAACTTGTCCTTTCTTATTAAGTTTAGCGTATTTCTGTCCTTTTAGTATTAATCTTAATCTATCATAAGCTTTTAGCTTTTGATTAGAGTTTATGTGCCCTTAATTTTAGCTCAAATATCTGTCATTAGTCCTTCATAAAACTGTTTTAATGCCTGCTGTCTTTTAACTTTTTCATAGTTTTCTAGCTTATTTTGATAGCTTATTTTTGTTCAAAAGTGCTTATTAGGGTTAAGTGATCATTTGTTGTTAGCTTATTGTCTTTTTCTTTTAGCTTTTTAGAGTGCTTAAGTCCATTTAGTTTTCCTTATAGTCATTTAGCTAAAAAAAAAGTAAGCTGTCACTTTTTCTTTGCTTATATTTTGCTTATTTTTAAGTTTTATAAAAAGTTACTTTTTTAAAGTTTGTTGTTTTTGCTTATTTTACAAGTTTTTTTTAAAAAAAGAAAAAACAATGTTTGTTAAAAAGGAGAGGACACAGGGGTCGAACCTGTGACCTCTCCCTTTGCACACACACGTCCCAAACAACACACACACACACTAACCATTAGCACCAGTAGGTCCATCTGGTCTATGTTTGCACCATTTATTATATAAGGCCTTTTAAGCTTCAGCCCTTTAATAGCTTATTTCGTGCTTATTTCAATAAGCACTTTTCTCCATTTTATTTTTCTTAGATCCAGCACTGTTCAATGCACTTTTCCTGATTTTTTTCAGATTTTTATGATTTAGATTAGTATTTTTAATATTTAATTTAGAGTAAAACTGTTTTTAATTCATATTAAATTAAATAAAAGTCAAAAAAATATAATTCTTTTTTTAAAATTTTCTTTTATCATTTAAGATTGTTAAAAATTAAATTTTATTTTGTAGGGTTAAAATTTTAGAATTTGGTTTTTTAAAGAACGGGATTTGGTCTCGTTCTCATTTTTCTTCGTTTTTTTTACCTTAATTGCTTTCGTTTTAGGGTTTCCTTTATTTGTTCTTGCATTTTAGTTATTTAGGATTTATAAAAAGTTAAAAAATCATTTTAGGATTAAATTTTGACAATTTAGGTTTTAAGTCACATTCTTTTTTAGGATTCCCGTTAACATTTTTAATTTCGTATTTGCTTTCGTTTTTAGTTTAGCTTGCCTTTTAATTGCTTTTTCCCATAGAATTAGAAAACCCATTCAAAGCCTTGTTATATTCAAACATCAAATATCAAACCGACTCTCGACTTTCCATTGCATTCCTCGTTGGGGGAAAACGACCCGGGAATATCATATACTACTCGGATTTCATTGATTTTCTTTCTTTGAACTTTTTCAAGGGTCACTTGATTTGGTTTGGTTAATATAAGTAGTAGTATTTATATATTATTATTTATATATACCTGAATTGATCGAAGTCAAGCCTTCCCAACCTATTCCCCTAGAGAACGATAACAACCCCCTGTCTTGCCTATACTACACTACAACGATTAGGTACTCTGCCTAGGGAGTTGTAAAACTTCTTGTGAAGTCTTACGACAACTGCATCAAGTTTTTGGCGCCATTGCCGGGGAATAGTTAGGTGTCGACCATTGTTTAACTTAGGTCTACTCTTATACGTTTTTATATTGTTCAAACAAAAATATAATATCTTTTACGATTCAAAAAGTGTTTATACGTATATAAAAAGTTTTTATACGTTTTATAAATATAAACATTATAAATATAAACGTTATATAAAAATGTTTTTATACATTTATTTATAAATATATGTTGTTATAATAATAATAAATAATTATAAAAATAGAAAGTGATGTTATAATAAAATTAATAAAAAATAATAATGATAATAATAATAAAGTGATTTAAAAGTAGGGCCCAGATAGTATCTTGGTTTTCCTTTAATTTATTTGTTGTAAATCTCTTTAGTTTCTTAATAAAATGATTTATAATAAAAAAACAAATAATAATAATAATAATATTTCGGGAAAAAGAAAAAAATAAAGTGAGGATACATTAGTCGTTTCATATTCAAAAACAAAGGTATTTTAGTAAAGGGTGCTACTGTTGGTACCCATGGCTCACCTAAAAGTGCCAAAAATGTACAAAAGATTCCTTTTGTACCCCCTTTTACAGTATAACGCAGTTTTAGGTGGTGTTTGTTTTTTCAGAAATACTTCTTAACAGCATCTTAATCTGACTCATTCAGACGCGGTCAGACATTTAAGTCATTAAGACTGTTTGTTTTTTTCATGTCATTCAGAGGCAGTAAGATCCAAACACTGTTAAAAGTGTCTTAACACCTCTTAATGTCTTCTTTTTTTTGTTTATTTTCTACTTTACTTTTTATTTTTTTTCTTGATTTTTTTTCTTATTTCACTTTTATCTTTTGTATTAAAAGTATTAAACAGAATGATTGCATATGTTTTGTTATAGAGTAAACTGCAAAATACATCCCCGTGGTTTCAACTTTCTCACACAATACATCCATGTTAGAAAGTTTTGGCAGTCTACATCTTTCTTTAGGCAAACGTTTGACATAATACATCCATGAGGACGAACGATGCAAATATTTTTCCGTTATCTTCTCACGAGGGATGTATTGTGTAAAAAAACCACAGGGATGTATTTTGCAAATATATTATTTTTTATTTTTATTTTTTTTAATTTTATTAATATTATTATTTTTTCGTTTTTAATTTTTTTTAATTTTTAATTTTTTTTAATTATTATTAATATTATTATTATGATTATTATTATTATTATCGGCCTTTTTTTATATTATTAATATTATTTTTTTGTTTCTTTTATCTGTTTGGTACATTTTTTTTCGTTTTTGTCCTTTTTTTTCCGAATTTATTATATGTTTTCATACGTTTTCGTATGTTTTCATATGCTTTCATCCGCTTTTATCAGTTTAAATATGTTTTGGTAAAATTTTATATGATTTTGTACGTTTTGGTACGTTTTTATAAGTTTTTTCGTTTTTGTACGTTTTTTTCTTCTGATTTGTCCGCTTTTGTACGTTTTCATCCTTATTGATTATTAGTTTTTATCCGTTTTATTTTTACGTTTTTATACTTTTTGTACACTGTTTTTTCGTTTTCGTACGTTTTAATATGTTTTTATACTTTTTGATACATTTCGTTTTTCTACGGATGAAAACGTAAAAAAACGGATAAAAACTGATAATCAATAAGGATGAAAACGTACAGTATCAAAAAGTATAAAAACATATTAAAACGTACGAAAACGAAAAAACAGTGTACAAAAAGTATAAAAACGTAAAAATAAAACGGATAAAAACTAATAATCAATAAGGATGAAAACGTACAAAAGCGGACAAATCAGAAGAAAAAAACGTATAAAAACGGATAAAAAACGTACCAAAACGTACAAACATGTACAAAATCGTATAAAAATTTACCAAAACATATTTAAACTGATAAAAGAGGATGAAACCGTATGAAAACGTACGAAAACGTATAATAACGTCGGAGAAAAACGGACAAAAACGAAAAAAACGTACCAAACAGATAAAAAAACAATTTTTTTTATTAATAATATAAAAAAGGCCGATAATAATAATAATAATCATAATAATAATATTATTAATAATAATTAAAAAAAATAAAAAAATAAAAAAAACGAAAAAATAATAATATTAATAAAATTAAAAAAAATAAAAAAATAAAAATAAAAAATAAAATATTTGCAAAATACATCCCTGTGGTTTTTTTACACAGTACATCCCTCGTGAGAAGATAACGGAAAAATATTTGCATCGTTCGTCCTCATGGATGTATTATGTCAAACGTTTGCCTAACGAAGGATGTAGACTGCCAAAACTTTCTAACATGGATGTATTGTGTGAGAAAGTTGAAACCACAAGGATGTATTTTGCAGTTTACTCTTTGTTATATAAAGAATGTATAAGATGATATGTGTCAATTTATATTTTGTTAAAATTAAAGGGTACGGTTTCGGACTCATACATCTTAATTCTAACGTGACTCATTTAGTTAATCGTTTTAAAAGTTCAATTTAAACTCTAACATGTTTATTTTTGTCGAATAAACATGAGATTGCATATTTTTTTAAATACTTTAACTTTAAATTGATTATATTATAAAATTTATTTTTTATTTAATAAAAATTATTTTTTTGTGCGAATGCAATCATTTTATATTTAAATTGTGAAAACTATTGTTTAACACATTTATACATTTTTACCAAAACAAACAGTTTTATTTCATTTAGATTCAGACTTCTTGACCACTTATTCAGATTAAGATGGGAATCAGATTCAGACTTTTCTACCGAATATTCAGATTCAGATGTGCGAATCTGATTCAGATTCAGAGCCTCTTAATAAACAAACAGCACCATATTAGGTTATGTCTCGTATTTTTTGACAGTTTCATGCTTTTGACTTGTTAAACTTTATAATTTTTATTCCGCACTTTCAATTTCACAGTTTATAATATAAACTAAATTATAAAAATTTTAAAAAAAAACACCAGAAAAATAAGGGGGTACAATTGGCGTTTTAAAGGGGTACAAATAACATGAGCCTTTAGTAAAAGCAAACGGCTGTTGGCCCACAATATAGAAATTGTAAGATTCTGCAAACACAGAGACAAATGTGCAAGATTCTAGAATGTTTACTAGGCTATGTTTGGCAAGAAGCATTTGGAAGCGTTTAGGAGTGACAAACGACAAGTGATAAACGGTTTGATTGAAAAGCATGTTTGGCAACAAAACAACAAGAGTTAACATATTGTGAAACCGCTTCCATTTGAAATGCTTGTTGAACAAGCGTTATGCAACTGCTCGAAGCATTTTGTTTATGAAATTACCCAATACCTTTAAAGATAACGTTCAAAATTTTATTTTAATATGTATATGCCCTTTTTGGTAATTTTACATTTTATAATTACAGTTACAACTACGATACTAAACACATTTTTTAAACAAATAGCTACAGTTTAATGCTACTGTCAACTACTACTGCTTATTACTACTGCTACTATTACATGTCGCCAAACATAGCTTTAGTTTATAATGGTATTTTGGTTAATTGGTTATTTCATAATGAATAATTTTGAACATTACATAGAGAATTTTTAGGTTTTACTCATAGAATTTTAGTGTAGAAACTAGATAAAAACAAAACATCTTCATTCATTTGGTCTAATAAGCGTGATTGCCCGCGCGATGCTGCGGGGCGTTAATTTTTTTTTGCTGGTTTATTTTTTCGGTCTCATGTTTAATACTTTGTTTTTTTCTTATATGGCCTTATTTGTTGGGCCTCATGTTTAAAGGTTTGTTTTTTTTGCTATTTGGGTTTTTTTAATATAATTTTATGAGATTTGGGTAAATATGTGTTAAGCATGATTGTTCACGCGTTCATGCGTGGCATTAATTGATGTGAGGCGTTAACTTTTTTTATTTTTTTATTTTGTGCGGGTTTATTTTTCCGGTCTCATGTTTAATAGTTTGTTTTTTTTATATGGGCAAAAAAAATTGTCAAATAGGCCGGCCCAAAGTGAGAGCCCAATGGGCCGGTTACTGTAGCAACTGCGTCAAAACGACGTAGTTTTAACTCATTCATAGTATATATATAGCATTTTCTTTGCAGAACCACTTTTTTGTACAGAACCTACAGAACCAACTCTTTTACTCCTAATAATGCATGATGTACATCATATCAATGCAAGATGGCATCTTAGTAAATAATTCGAATTATATAATAATTAAAAATAAGCATGAAGGGCAATTGAGTAATTTTGCATTCTTCCCTAAAAAATTGCTTACAACCGTATAATTCCACATCTCTCTCTCTCTCTTAACATTTTCAGTTTTCTAGATCTAAAATTCTCATTGTTTTTCTTTGTTTTCCTACGTTGCGTTCGTTTTCGTACGCTTTTATACGTTTTCGTACACTTCGTTGCGGTCGAAAACGGTCAAAATCGGTAAAAATCGGTCGAAATCGGTATAGAAATCGATATCGAAAATGATCGAAATCGGTTGAAAACGGTCAAAATGGGTGAAAATCGGTCGAAAAAGGTCGAAATCGGTATCAAAAACGGTCGAAAACTGTCGAAATCGGTCAAAAATCATCGAAAACGGTCGAAATCGGTCAAAAACAGTCGAAATCGGTCAAAAACGATCGAAATCGGTCGAAATCGGTCGAAAACGGTCAAAAACGATCGAAAAATGCGAAATCGGCGAAAACCAGACGAAATTGGTCTGAAACAGAACCGACATTAGTCGAAATTGTATAAAAACGTTAAAAACGTATGAAAAATGCTATACCCAACAAGACCCATCTATAAAAAAGTACCCGACCATTATACCCATGTTTATTTTGTTTCATCATATTTAATAGTCCATCAAGCCCGCTGAAAATAAAAGAGGGAGTCCATTTAGCCCACCTTATTTAAAAAAAAAGTCCAATTGACCCAAATGTTGACTCATGGGTATTATTTGCCACCTCTAGCGGCTATCATCAATATCTTCATTCAGAAAAGAATCAACATGATCCTGTTTTTGTTTTGAAGTTGAGGGTTCTTCAACATGATGTGAATTAGCATGATCCTCGTCTGGAACATTAAGAGGATATCGTTTTGGATCACCAATGATGTCACATTTGCTATGAATCACAGTTAGGTCGAAACCTACTATACCGCTGCACAAAATGAGTAAGCGAATGACCAAGGCACACAACACCAAAATTTAACTCATACTAGTAGTAGCATATCTAAGCAATTTAATAGAAAGAGGGTACTATGTAATATGTCAAAATTAGCTTATATAACCGAAAAGTTTCAAAATAAGCTACAAAAAGCGAGCTTATGAAAAAGAAGCTCAAAACCAAAAAATCTATAAGCCGGCTATATAAGCTGAAACAAACACCCCTTTTATATATATGGGCTTATGAGCTTATGTGATTTCGGCTTATATTTCATAAGCCTCAATTTTCCGGCTTATTTTGAGACTTGTGGGCTTATATAAGTTTATTACGATATGATAAACTTATATAAGCCCATAAGTCTCAAAATAAGCCAGAAAATTGGGGATTATGAAATATAAGCGGAAATCGCGTAAGCCCACATATAAGCCGCACATGTTTTATCAATTAAAGATATAAATATAACATATTGATACCTTTTACAAAGAATTGCACCCATATTATAAAAAGGCTTCATCAACTGAAAGTTAGTCAATTGAAGAATGTCACCTTTCTGCAACTTGTTTGATATAAAAATGTCATCAGCAATAAAACCAAACTGCCAAAAAGAACCATCAGATAACCAAACCGAGTACCATTGCTTGTTATCTATATTACGGTCCGACTACTATCAATAAAAATCAGTTGAAGCACCGGTTTTAGATCCTTCGAGTTACACCGATAACTTTAATATTGCTCCCGGAGTCAGATTTACACTCATGATTTTGTTAAAAACTATACCTCTTTTTTCTAATTTACCAAAAAGGACCATATCTCGTCAAGTTTGGTACACATAATATCACAAAATATTTGTTGTCACGTTAGGACGTTCCCCGTCATATTTCACAAAAGTTTGTTTGTCAGAGTTATCAAGCTGGGGTCCTCTTCAGTCTATGATCACACAACTTTGGTCCTTTTGAGAAAAACCACTATAGTTGTTTATATTAAACATGCATGCAACATATATATATCCTTATTGTTTTAAATAATGGAGCGATGGTTTGTTACTGATATATTTTATATAGTTTTCAAAAATCTATAACTATTGATTTGGGTCAGAAAGAAAATAGTTATTATGAGGGTCAACAATGATTTGCTTCGAGGCGGCTAACGGTATTCGTACAGATCCTGAATACAAATCTTGTTCGTTCAGGCCCCTACGAGCAGGTTTAGTTAAAAGAAGTCAGGCTTTGTAATTGTTTCTGATCATTTGCAAGATCGTAGAATGCCGTACCGAGTCCACGTATGAGACCTACCAGAAAATCACATATTCAAAATAGGGTTGAAATGGGTTAATTGTTAGTATTGTATGTTATTAAGGCCATATAACTAGGTGATTCCATTTGATGACATGGTTCGAGTTTGTGTAGGTGGTGTCTGTTTGGAAACCACTACGGAATTTGTCGACGTGCTTTAGCAAGCCATTTAAAGAGCTCATTGCTGAAGTACTTTGGCATAAGCTACATAATTTGAAAATGAGAAAGTGTAGTTAAGCATCTAGTTTAGCAGTAGTACTTTATGTATTTCAAATTAGCAGTATACAACAAAAGCATTATAACAATTTCCATAACTTTATTTATGTATCATATATAGACATGCAGTTGGGATGTACACTACGTGAATGGAAAAGAGATGAACATTGTAAGCATCTTCTATAAATTCTTCTGCATATAACAAAGCTGTGAGATAAACAAACACGCAACATTTTCTTTCGATTCGCCTGTCTGTTGGGTAAGAGAGACGTTGGTCCAATATATTTTCTTTCGATTCGCCTGACTGGTAGAGCAGTTGAGGTGACAAATAAGATATTAACACTAGTTGGCATCCTTATTCCTTTATAGTTTACTCTTCTCGTTAGTCCCTCGCCTTAACCTTGACAGCAACATCCTCTTGCCCACATCATCATCTTGAACTTTTGAGATGTCTAATCAAAAAATTAGAGGATATAACATCAGCCTTAAATCGATAACAAAGCAACGGGGAAAATACAAAAAGGACTAATATAGGTTAGTGTTTAAGCAACGGAAATAAATGATAAAAACACTAACCATTCCTTTGGGTCCTAAGGTCGTCTTCACCAAGTCAGCTATCGCCATAGCTCCAACAAAGGATGCCTGAATCACGATGAATAATGTGAGATTCAAACAAAAACAGAAAGTAGTTATATAAACGACATGATTAGAAAGTTTGATGCAAATTTATTGAAACAAGGCATAA
Organism: Tanacetum coccineum; assembly: GCA_026074375.1. Classification (NCBI taxonomy): domain Eukaryota; kingdom Viridiplantae; phylum Streptophyta; class Magnoliopsida; order Asterales; family Asteraceae; genus Tanacetum; species Tanacetum coccineum. Next base: position 20,555 of record BQNB010025066.1, read on the forward strand.
ACTAATAGCCAAGCATATGCCGTACGAAGATGAGAAGACTTACCATTCTAGCACATTCACCCTTCTCTTCGGTAGCTTCATCTTTAAAAAGTCTTTCAGCCTGAGACACACCAAAGATTAAATTAGGGAAACGTAAAAAGAAGCGGTGGGTTATGAGGTATGAGTGTTTAACGTACCGCCATAGAGAGGATGTAGATTGAAGAAATCCAACTGCTATACTCTGAAAAAAACGAGAACAATTTGCTATCAATACATGACGAGAAAATGGTAACGATAACTTACAATCAGATATGCAAAAAGAGTTCGACTTCACTTCAAAGTTTATCTCTTTATTATGAGTTGTTACACATACAAGATGTAACGACCTAATCCCATAATCAAGAACAAAACATTAAACGAAATTCTATAGACCTTAAGATCTTAAGCATAATTGAAAGACGTTCTAAAAATGTAGTAGATTAATCAAATTTCAGATATATTTGTCATAGTCATTGTATACATAAGCATTCGACTCCGCTCATCAATTAAGACATATCATAACCTCCGTTCATGATTCTTAAACAGCGGGAATGCGAGATATAACCCTGAGCTAACTGCTAAACACATCCATATCAGTTTCTAATAATACACAGCTTCATTTTTCGAAATATCTTCTACACGCTTCTCTAAACTTAAAAATATTAAGTCATCAAATTGGTTTTCCTTCCAAACTAAAACCGCTTACGCTCATCTCAGTCCTAAAGTTTCCTCATTTTGCCACATATCGAGCCCTGCTAACAAAAAAAACTTCATATCTCAAACCTAAACTACTTATTGCTTCCAATCTTAAAGAGGTGTTTCCTTAAGCTTATTTGTGGGCTAACGAGCAATATCTCTGTTTACATTTAGATTTCTTTTTAAAGCTCGAATTTTCAAATAATTTCTAAAATTACGAGTTTATATAAACTTATATTAACCCAAAAATCTCATAATAAACCAAAACATACGAGATTGTGAAATTTGAATCGAAACCAGATATAAGCTTATAAGCCCACAAGTAAGCTTATACAAACACCCTTTTAAACCGTTAACAATTGATCTGTGTAGAACTATATCTACTAACTAATGCCCAGGGTTCCTTTTATAGACTAAGGAAACCCTAATGGGCTTTACAAAAGTACAGAGATCATGCATATCCTTTCCTAAGATATCTCATGCATATCTCATAAACGGTACTAACTACTTTATACTAACGGTACTAACTAACTGATCAGTACTTCACACTTTGTACTGTCAGTACTAATTACAACTAGCAGCACTAAGTAATATAACTAGTGGTACTAAGTCAGGAATGCATAATTCCCAACAAATGCCCACTTATATGATCCTAAAAAACTATTGTGGATGCTGGTTGAATGGTTATGTGGATCATATTTGTGGGAAATTTAGTCATAAAATTATGGTCTTGGTGAAACAAAGGTGAACAAGGACTGTTGGTGTTATGTATGAGATATGTGATATGTGCAGCCGATATCTAATGCTGATACCAGAGATCTGTGTATTGATGTCTGCTTTTTGTATTTGGTCTGTTTTCAAAATTCAAGTCAATTTAGATGGGTTGTATTAAGAATGGCCATGTCCATTCTTATCTCATTATTTGTAACAATATTTTGGTATAATATATGTTCACCGATTTTTAAAAAAAAAGGAGAAGGATATGGATATTTGGAGTAGATAGAGAAATAAAAGAGAGAGGTGAGGGTATAATGGTCAAAATTCAACCCTCTTTCACATTTAGTTTGAAGGTGTTTAATATGAGGAATCTAGAATGATCACAAACTATATATAGATACATTTCTTTTCATCAAATATGGAATGAACTAAGCTTAGTTCAAATAATTAGCATTAATTTCACATCAAGAAACATTTACCCCATAACTAAAATTGTGAATGATAACATTTAAACATCTTGAAAGTGTATAAATATATTGTTAGGCATCAAGTGCTAAATTTCTTATTAACCCAAGCCCAACATGAACACTTGAACTACAATTTGAATGAGTGAACATATACTGGTCCACGTTATTTGTACATCACCGTTGACACTTACAAACTAATAACATATTAATATCTTAGACTAGATGACTGAGCTAATTAAATTATTATATGGCATAATAAATTTAGCAACAATATGCGTTTTAAATGTGTTGTTTTGCCAACAATATCATGAGAAGAAAGAAACTAAAAATAGAAAGAAGAGAAGTTCTTCCAAAGTATAGGATTAGCCTCAATTAATAAAATGATAAAACAGTCAAGCTGATATATATGTAGCCACCTACACCTTAAGGTAAACATGGTATTGCTTCAAAATCAATAACTTTGCCACCAAGTCACATACACTTCTCACCACTTTCTTGTTTTATTTTTGTGAAAGAGTTTGGTGGCAAATAATGACTCTCAACTCCTCAGAAAACGTAGTTAAAACTTTGGCAAGAATTGGCCAATAGTTAGAAATCTAGTCTAAAGTAGCCAACACTTGTTGCCAAAAATAACCATGATTAATCGAGTTCAAAAGATATAAGAAAAAGTTGAACTCAAAAACCTGGATGAAGGATTTTAGTCACGTACAGTTAGGCTGTGTTGGGATTTAATAACTAGTTAAACCATTAACTGTGAATACATAGCGGATGGATCTAGTTTCAGCATATATATTAACACATAATATAAGTAAACGATTACTTACCTCTTGATCTTGATCTTGAAACAAAGTAGTGGTTAAATTACCACCTCTACGGTTGCTCACACAATCACGTCAATCAAGTATGTCTACATTGCTAGTCTAGATCTCCACGAATCAAACACCCTTGTGTTATAACCGATTACCAAACGCACCCTCGTGAGTCTTGAGCTAATCGAACCGAAAAACCTAAAACCCTAATTAACCAAAATTCGGTTAGGGTTATATAACCAAAACCGAAAACCCTAATTGGGTTATATGTATAGTTGAGCTAGGAGAACACCAAACAAACACCGTGTGTGGATCTTGTAACGTCAAGCTAGAAGAACAAGTGAGAATCGAAAACCCTTAAAGGGTTTTGATCGAATTCGGTTAAGGAGGGAGGAAGAACCAAAAAACCCTTATATGGGAAATTCGGTCGATATTTAGGGAGAGGGGAGAGCACCAATATGTGTGTGTTTTTAGGGTTGTATAATGAATGATTATAAGGGCTAGGGGTTGGTGTATATATACTACCCAAACCCTAGTTCTAGATAAACTAGAATCCCTCAAATCCCAATCACATGACAAGTCTTCCCCTTATCTCCAAAATTAAACCAAACACCCTTCTAGAAGCCTATAGGGGCCGGCCAAACATAGGGCACCCTTAGGGTTCGGGTTTTTTCTAGATTAGTCCCTTGGTTTATAATTTAAATGTTCGTTAAGTTAGTTGTTACAAGTAACGGTAACTAACGACTATTTAAATACATTTCGTGAAGTAAAACATACTCTTCGTATTTTAACGTGTGTGGCCCCAATAGGCTCACATATTTCTAATGTATACAACGCGGAACCAACTACCATATTCCAACAGCTCCCACTTGGGAGTTGGAGTAGCAGACTGCATTTATACTGACAATGGAAACGTCTAGCACCACTCGTATTGCATTTAAATTAGAAATACTTGAGATAAAGTTTCAAGAACACTCTCAATTCAATGGTTATGTATTTCTTGCTATTATCATCCCTTTTTTCTAGATACCGTTAAACCATGGATATAGATCCTAACTCATTCCATATAGTTTAACATTATGTTTCTCGTTATAGAAATAATTCAGATTTACCAAATGTATCAAGAATCTTCTTGAATTACACTTTGGGCACGACCATGCAATTATCTGATTAATTCTAGAGAGGGCCCATGGTATCTTTCTGCACATATCAAGTGGAGGAACAAATTCTTTGTTGACTACAAGTGTTGTGGATGCTGCTTCACATCACTTCTAAGAATAGCCTTTATAACTACCTTATTCAGGATAGCGTTTGACTTATACTTAAAAAGTGATATCCACACAGACAGAACTTGTTTGTATCTCAAGACTAAAGATGACTTATTAAACCATTTTTCAACATCTTACTTATGACATGGATCCAAAAGTAAATGTTCGAAAGTTGAGGTATCCAATATGCATCCCTTATGAATACACCTGAGTTTGGCGGGAAGAATCCATATATTCAAAGAATATAACCAACACTTACATTTGCCTTATGTAACAATATTCCTATATTGTTAACCGACAATGGACATTTTTAGAATGACAAATCATTCATGGATTAAACATGCAAATATAGAATAACAGTTATTATATGAATGAAAAACAAACACCAAGTATCTTTATTCATCAAAAAATAAAAACTGTCTTACAATTCCAAATTATCCAAATACTAATAAAACACAGATTTACATGAGACTACTAGCTGGAATCAATCATATATTCTTAGTCAACTCTAAATGCTTAGGATATGGTAATGCCTTTGTAAAAGGATCAGCTAAGTTGTCATATGTGTGAACTTTTTCTATCTTCACGTCACCATATTCAATAACTTCTCGAAGGTAATGAACTTTGGCACGATAATGTCTAGCACCTTTGGTGATTCCACTTTCTTTAGCTATAGCAATGGCTCCAGTATTATCACAATACATTTTTATGGGTTCTTTAATTGTGGGAACAATACCAAGCCCAGAAATGAATTTTTGAATCCATACAGCCTCTTTAGATGCATCATAAGCAGCTATATACTCAGCTTCTGTAGATGAAGTTGCAAAAATACTTTGCTTTGTGCTTTTCCATTCAACAGCACCTCCATTTAAAATGAATACATATCCAGTCTGAGACTTGAGGTCGTTAGCATCCGTCAGATATCCAGCATCAGTGTAGCAAGAAACCCTGAGCTCTCATTTCATATCACCTCCGTAAACAAGAAACATATCTTTAGTATTGCGAAGATACTTCAGAATGTTCTTAACAGTAGTCCAGTGAAGTTCACCCGGATTCTGTTGAAATCGGCTTGTTATGTTCTGAGCGAACGCAACATCAGGATAAATACATCTCACAGCATACATAATTGATCCAACAGCCGAGGCGTATGGAACATTTTGCATGCGCTATTTTTCAGCAGGTGTTGAATCACCTTGTGACTTACTCAATTTAAGCTTTTCTTACATTAGGATACTTCCACGTTTGGAATTTTCCATGAAATATCTTTTTAAGATTTTCTCAATGTAAGCACTTTGACACAAACCAATTAACCGCTTTGATCTATCTCTGTAGATCTTAATTCCAAGAATATATGCAGCCTCTTCTAGATCTTTCATAGCAAAACATCTTCCAAGATAGGATTTTACAACTTGTAACATTGGAATATTGTTTCCCATGATCAATATGTCATCGACATATAAGATTAGGATAGTGACATAACTCCCACTAGCTTTCATATATACACATGTCTCATTACGATTTTGACTGAAACTGAATTTCTTAATTTCATCATCAAATCGTTTATTCTATTGCCTAGATGCTTGCTTAAGTCCATAAATGGAACGCTTGAGCTTGCATACTCGGTTTGGAAATTTGGATTAACAAAACCTTCAGGTTTCACCATATAGACTTCTTCAGAAAGATGACCATTAAGAAAGACAATTTTGACATCCATTTGCCAAATCTCATAGTCATAAAATGCAGTTATGGCTATAAGAATCCTAATAGCTCTAATGTCTGCAACAGGAGAAAAGGTTTCTTCATAATCAACCCCGTAGGTTTAAGTAAAGCCCTTTGCTACAAGATGAGCTTTAAAGGTATGTACTGCACCATCCATGTCAGTCTTCTTTTTGAAGAGCCATTTGCTACCAACGGTTTTGCCATTAGGAGGAAGATCAACTAAGTTCCAGACTTCGTTGTCTTTCATGGATTGCATTTCCACATTCATAGCATCAAGCCATTTGTCAGATTCAGGATCGAACAATGCGTCTTTATATTTAGCGGGTTTACCAAGATCCCCCAACTAATGCTCGTCAGCATCGACGTGTAAACATATTCGATCTGGAGCACGGCGTGTCCTAGTGGACTTACGAATGGGATTGATATCACTTTGAGGTTCATCAATTTCTTGATCATCCTCTTCATGATTTAAGCTAGTGTCTATAAAAGGTTTCGTATCTTCCTCTTGAATTATTTCAAGATCTTCTAGACTCCCACTTTCTTCTTGAGTTATAAGAGAATTCTCAAAGAATTCAGCATTCCGAGCAACGAATATTTTATTCTCTGGTGGGTAGTAGAAAGAATATCTCATTGTTTCCTTTGGGTATCTTACGAAGATACACTTAATAGATCTGGGTTCCAGTTTGTCAGTATCACGCTTAACAAGTGCCTCACAACCCCAGACTTTTAAGTAAGACAGCTTAGGGGCTTGCCCATGCCATACTTCGTATGGTGTCTTATCAACCTTGTTAGTTGGAACCATGTTGAGAATGCGTGCAGCAGACTCAAGGGCATAATCCCAAAAGGACTTTGGAAGAGTAGTTTGACTCATCATGGAGTGAACCATGTCTAGCAGTATTCTATTTCTCCTCTCAGACACTCCATTATGTTGTGGTGTGTAAGGAGGAGTTCGATGGGCAATAATCACATGCTCCTTTAAATGATCCAAAAACTCTTGACTCATATATTCACCTCCACAATCAGAACGTAGTGACTTAATGGTCTTTCCGAGTTGGTTTTCGTCTTCCTTTTGAAATACTTTAAAAGTTTTGAACACTTTATGTTTATGTTTCAACAAGTAGACATAACCATAACGACTAAAGTCGTCAATGAAAGTGACGAAGTAGCTTGCTCCTTGTCTTGACACAGTTCTAAATGGGGCACATACATCGGTGTGTATTAGTCCAAGTAGATCTTTAGCCCTTTCCACTTGATGTGAATAGGGTTTTCTTGCCATCTTTCCAGACATGCAGGAAACATATTTTTCAAAAGACTTAATGTCAGTTGAATTAAGAAGTCCATCATGTTGCAACTTCTCAATGCGTTTCTTGCTAATGTGTCCAAGACGACAGTGCCACAAGAGAGAAGAGTCCAAGTTAAGCTTGGCTCTTTTATTGCTAACAGCATACATAGAACTATCATTTGTATTTGAAGAAGATAAATCAATTTCATAAATACCATCCCTTGGGATAGCACAAAAATAAACCAAATTATTCATAGAAACTGAAAGTATATTATCATCAAAACGGTTAATAAAACCATCGTCTTACAAACGGGAAACAATTATGTAAAATTAAAACTAGTCCACTAGGGAGACATAAGTGATACGGCTTCAGCTTCCTACTTCTCCTGAGACCCTGAGTAGTTATATAGATATGAGTACCACAACCCGTATCATAAACCCAAGATGTACTAGGAAAAGAATAGAGTTCTATGGTGAAAATACCTGAAGTGCTAGCTCCTTGAGATAGCTTCTTCTTTTTCAGCAACTCGGCGAGATAAACAGGACAGTTCCTTCTACAATGACCTACTTCACCACATTGGTGGCAGATCGCGTCCTTCGCAGTATTATCCTTCTTGGGTGGTGGAGGATTCTTAGGTTTAGGAGCAAAAGATGGCGTAGGCACAGGTGCATAGCCCATCTTTGCTTTCCCTTTCCCTTGATTCCCCTTAGCAGCCTTATGCGGTTTCTTCTTTTGGTTTTTCTGGACCCTTCCTCTCTTATTGCATGAAGTGCAGGTGCATCATCTTTCTTTAGAAGCGTTTGCTCATGTAGTTTAAGCATAGCATGTAATTCATTCACGGTCTTCCCCATTCTTTGCATATTATAGTTCTGCACAAATCCGTCACACTCCTTAGACAAAGAGATTAAGATAAGACTCACTGCTAAGCGAAGTGACACGGGTTGACCGAGACGCTCCAAATTGTCAATGTAGCTCTTCATCTTAAGAACATATGAGCTAACGGATTGACCTTCTTCCTGCTTGCACGCGTGAAATTCTCTCACGGTTTGCAGAAGTTCATGTTCTGCCTGTTGAGCAAACATAGTTTTTAGCTCCTGAAGCATGTCATATGCACCAAGATGAGTTAGATTCCGTTGGATATCTAAGTCCATGGTCATAAGCATGAGCGCATCAATTTCCTTTGATCCCTTGACCCATGCAGCGTGAGCTGCAAGAGCCTGAGGAGGAACTTGTTGTCTAGGAGCAGCAACAGGTGCCGCAGGAATGGGATGCTCCAAGTAGTTTTCCTTATCTTCAACTGACAGGATAATATGAAGTTGTCGGTACCAGTCAATGAAGTTAGGTCCAATAAGTTTTTGTTTCTCAAAGAAACTCCTGAATACCAAATTGTTTCCGACCGAGGTAGTCATCTACAATTAAGAAAAAGTTCAAACAATTAGTATTTTCGATAATTAAATTCTTAATAGAATTAACTACCCAATTAATTTACTAATTAAGACTAAGATCCAACTTGACCTCCCACTTATTACTGAAAGTCTGACTAACGTGTAAACAAGTAGGGCAAGAGGTAAGCGGCGTGCGTTAATTGCATTAGATGCAACTCTTAGATTTATGAGACTTGTCAAAACATTAGTAATCATATAATAATGTCATGAGCATGTTCAGTCTCATCTTATGCCTCGGGTCCAAGGTCTGACCAAGCATACTCGATTTAAGTCCACCAAGCAAGAACGTGCAAAAATTAACATAGATCTGACCTATGACAAAATTTTCCATGGGTTGGAATGACCCTAAGGTCTGACCAAAGAGGTCAAACCAAATGCACGTGTTCTTGGATGGCTGGCATAGACTTAAAATTTTCAGATAGGGTATTCACATAAATGTGTCAAAATCGTATACAAAGAGGCATGCAAACAACTTTGTAACACTTATTTTAAAAACTTTATAAACGACATTGTAGTAATCATAGGTTCTCAGTAACTCCAATCGAACGTACAAAGAAGCAGAGAAACAGGTCAGCGCGAAGCTTATTAAAAACCTGAATTCTTTAGGAATGTTCGCCTTAAACTTCTCTTATAGTTTGTTCTAGTGGGTGAGCCGTACTTCCCACAGATTCATAATGTCCAGATTTTAATTTAATCAAGAAATCAAGTTTCATAGTTTAGTGTCTAATTAATTTTCTCAAAAAATCAAGTTTTCCACAAAACAAATAGCAGGTTATAATGAACATGTATTAGGTGTGTAACTAATAGACCAGTTTTAACATCATCTTTCTCTCTAAGTATTAGTCCATATTGCATTCATATTAGGCGTGTAAACGAGTAATCAAGTAAACAATTATGCACATAAGCAGACAAATACAAAAGATGGCATTAAATAAACAAGTAAACATGTAATATATGAGTTCTCTTGCGAGTCTTCCCCAATTGGAGAACCATAAGACCCTCACTAGGTTTTCATCTATGTGCCTAGATCGCCTCATTCATCACAAGAAGTGATTGAGTAGGTCTTATGCCCGGAAAAAAGAAACAAAAGCAAACTAAATATTTAAAAGATCTACTCGCCTTATTCAAAACGATTTTATTACCATGTTTAAAAATTGAGATCTTTTATTTAAATAGTGTGATACACTTTTCATTAATAAGCACAATTAAAAAGGAAACAAATTTTCTAAATTAACAAGTTAATTTTACTTTCCTTTTTAACCTATATTAACCTTTAAGAATTATTCAAGATCTAGATCTACATCTTTATTAATTATGGCAAGAATTTGCATATCATTGCCAGAATACAATAACTAAAGAAAGTAAATGTATCGGATCTAACAAAAAAATTAAATATAGGCGTGTAACTAGGCGTTTTATTTAATTTTAAGCGTGTAACCCATAATACCAAAACGAGGTGGCTCGTGATGCCACTGTTGAGATTAGTTAAACCATTAACTACGAATACGCAGCGGATGAATCTAGTTTCAGCATATAGATTAACACATAATATAACTAAACGAATACTTACCTCTTGATCTTGATCTTGAAACAAAGTAGTGGTTAAATTACTACCTCTACGGTTGCTCACACAATCACGTCAATCAAGTATGTCTAGATTGCTAGTCTAGATCTCTATGAATCAAACACCCTTATGTTATAACCGATTACCAAACGCACCCTCGTGAGTCTTGAGCTAATCGAATCGAAAAACCTAAAACCCTAATTAACCGAAATTCGGTTAGGGTTATATAACCAAAACCGAAAACCCTAATTGGGTTATATTAGGAGAACACCAAACAAACACTGTGTGTGGATCTTGTAACGTCAAGCTAGGAGAACAAGTGAGAATCGAAAACCCTTAAAGGGTTTTGATCGAATTCGGTTGAGGAGGGAAGAAGAACCGAAAAACCCTTATATGGGAAATTCGGTCGATATTTAGGGAGAGGGGAGAGCACCAATATGTGTGTGTTTTTAGGGTTGTAGAATGAATGATTATGAGGACTAGGGGTTGGTGTATATATACTACCCAAACCCTAGTTCTAGATAAACTAGAATCCCTCAAATCCTAATCACATAACAACTCTTTCCCTTATCTTCAAAATTAAACCAAACACCCTTCTAGAAACCTATAGGGGCCGGCCAAACATAGGGCACCCTTAGGGTTCGGGTTTTGTCTAATTTATTCCTTTGGTTTAATAATTTAAATGTTCGTTAAGTTAGTTATTACAAGTAACGGTAACTAACGACTATTTAAATACATTTCGTGAAGTAAAACATACTCTTCGTATTTTAACGTGTGTGCCCCCAATAGGCTCACGTATTTCTAATGTATACAACGCGGAACCAACTACCATATTCCAACAGGCTGCACGTCCAGGGCCGGATTTAAGGGTGTGCGACATAGGCAACCGCACAGGGCCTCCGTTTTTTAAGGGCCTCCGATTTCTAATCTTCCGTTTTGGTATGAACTCATTTATGGAGGATTTGATCTTGTTAACAGATGATATAATATGGAGAATATATGCTTTTTATAACATAAAGAACAAAACTTTCCATGTGCTCTAATGGAAGAAAATGAGACATTAGTCTGGTGGGAGAAAATGACCCTAAAGAGAGAAATTACATTTAGGGCCCTTTAGTTTAATTTGTCTTTTTGCACTTCTTTTCTTTTTCTTTTTAGTTCCTGTAGTCTTAAAACATTTCATTATAGCCCTTATTCTTAATTTAAAGCTTTGTGATTCAAAATTCGTGAAAGTGAAACACCATATTTCCACCAAAAGAACTACTATTTTGAACTATAACTTCGTGTCATTGTAAAAAAAACTCTTTTAGCTCTCATATATTTTATATAAAATATATGTATTTAGTTCCAGTGAGTTAGGATCAAATGAGAAGTTTTCTTAAAATAAAAAGGATAAGAAGTAACTATAACCGCATATCCGAGATGCACCGACTTAAATTAGATGCATCTCTATAATCTTAGATGCATTATAATGCATCATAATGTGTGTTCTAGCTT
>BQNB010025066.1:33764-60054 GCA_026074375.1 Tanacetum coccineum
CCCCCATGATGGTTACGAACTCTCGGAAGCATCATTGTCGTGTATGTCTATATACTCGAGAAGTTCTTGTCATAAACACAAATCATGAAAAGTTATGAACGTCGTTGAAGAACTTTGAAAATTTTGCTTAGACTGTGAAATACCATTGTCGTTGAATAACACAATAACATCCCGTGAGAATTGCTGATTACATCTCAACCTTCTAAACTCTCTAGGTAACTTACCAAGCTCGTATTTTGTTAGCTATCTGTTGTGACCACATGGTGAAGTAAACCCGATATTCCAAACTTGAAACTGAAGTAGAATCCTTCAAATTTGTTACTTAAGCTTGCATTGTTGTTGATTGAAATGGTGCAAGATTAATTTTTTATGTATCCTATACCCAACATCAAAAGTATAAGAAGTACCACGCCTCTTGAAGTATCCATATTTGCATATGCGTATACTACAACATAACTCCTTTAAGTGATAGCTATGACCCATGAGTACAACAATGTAACTCTTTACATCAGGTATAACTAGACAATCCAAGTCTTAATCATAAGCTATATACGTTCAAGCAAGTCATCAATCGATAGGGGGGTTTAAAAAAGGGGGTAGAAAGTAAAAAGAAGTCTCGATGATGAAATAAGTAGACACTTTCGTGAAAACCACTTCAACTTCAAATAAGGGATACCAAATTAACTCTGTGATCACTTGTCATTTATAATCCGAATTCATAGCCGTTTGTCGTTTGAGTGAACCTTATATAAGATCGTTTTAGCATTAAGTATTTTCTTTGCTTTGGTGTTTTGAGTGTATATAGTTAACTAGAACAAACATTGAGATTAATTGTCATTTAAGTGATAAACGTTGTCTAGATAACTTGTCATTTATGCATAAATGGGAAACAATGACTAACGGTGAAAGGCTTGGCACAAAATGGATGAACGGTGAAAGATGGTAAAATAAAAGGGATTAAATCTAAAATAAGAATAAGGCTTTGAACCCTTCCAAAGTAAATATGAACCCTTAATTATTAAACCCTTTCAATAAAAATGAACTCTTTTAAAATGACTTTGAACCTTGTGAAGGTGAACCCTTTGAAAACTAATCTTGAAAAATAGCTACTTTACGTATGCATGGATTCAAACATATCTTCTTCAACTATGGGAACAGACGTAGGGTTTAGGATGGTCACGGTTTCGTGTTGAAGTGATTAAGCAAAAATGAGCACGTAACGATGATGTATGAGAGATCACGATTCTAACGAGTGTATTTATAAGCCCCGTGAACTATCGAAACTCAAAACACGAAAACCCAAAAACCGTTAAACTTGTGTCTTCATCCCTGATTCTCGCCTAACTTGGTTGTCGCTTTAATGAACAACGAAAGTCGCCTGTTTTACCACTTGAAACCCGCCTGATAAATGATTGATACACGCCTGATTGAAAACCTTGGTTCTCGCCTAATGAAAAGTTGGAACTCGCCTAAGTGAGTAATACCATTGTCGCCTGAAAGAATAAACCATTATCCGCTGAGTGAATCTTGATTCTCGCTGATAGAAGTTGAGACCATTATCGCCTAACTAGTACAAGAATCATTGTCGCCTAAATGAAGAAGACTATTGTCGCTTGAATGTAGAAACCGAAATCGCCTGATTTACTGCTTGATTCTCGCCTGATATAGAGGTGAACTCGCCTAATATCAAACTTAATTCTCGCCTAATCCGAAAATGATTCTCGCCTAATGAAGACTTGATGCTAATATTCTCGCCCAACTATTGTCGCCTAATCCTTAGATTTTCGCCTGATGATACAACAATAAGAACGCACCTTTTTTCAAACAAGACGCACCTTTTTTTCCTTTTAAACCAAGCAGTTTTAATGAAGAACACTTTAAACAAGACGTGACTTAAGAAGTTATATTAAAAAATAACAAGACGTGACAATTTTTGTTTAAAAATAAGCTTACACTACAACAAATTTGTCATTTGCTCACGCTTTTTTCTTCACACTTTATAAAGTGTGAACTTTTTTTAATCATATTCACACTTATGAGTGTGAAAAAATTATTGGCGTTTATAAATGTTGAAAACATAAAGCATCATAAAAAAAATTTCGCCCTTTGGATTGTGAAAATAAAAGTTCACGCTAATATGTGTGAAATAATTTATTTATCGGATCTTCACAATTTAAAGCGTGAAGAAATAATTGTCAATTATTTATTTATAAAAAAGAATAAAAAGAAAACAAAATAAAAAGATAACCGCACTCTGTTTATTCACCTCTTCATCCCTTCCAATTCATCTCTTCATCACCAACTTTCTTTGTCAATCCTATCATCAATTCGATCCGTACACCCTAACCCTTTTCTTCATAAACTAATCAGTTGATTCGTTTTTTGATTGAGAGATAACAAAATTAAATGAATCACTGTCAGATGGCGTACATCTAGTGCTATAACTCATTTGATCGTCACTCTCAGGTATAGTGCGTTTTATCCGATGGATCACTATGAATTATGTGTTAGTTATGGAGATTTGTGGTACTATAGTGCGATAGATGCGAATTAGGTGTTACGTGTGGCTATTATTTGAAGTCAAGTTCGTATGGTGATGTTGCTAATGTGTCACTTTTAGTGTTAGATGTATAGTTAGTATGATGATTTAGGTTATGCACATAACTTGTTTGATGAAATGTCTATTAGAGAATTATACTTAAATAGTTTCTATCTTTACATTAGACTCTAATTGCTCGTTAAGTTTTTCCGGATGTTGTTAAATTTGATTCAAAATTGGTGTTTTCCGTGTGTTTTTTGGGTAAAATTATTTACAAAAATTAATGAGTACACGTAAATTATCTACTGGTCTATGAAGATATAGGTTGTTCTGGTTACAGTTATTAATTATTAGGATGAGTGATGTGACACATTGCAGATATTGATTATATTTGGTTATGAGATTGTTTATTTTGCGTGTAAATAAGTAGAATGGTAGGATGTTTTTTCCGTTAGGTCAGGAGAACTGCTATACGGTTTGGTCTTATGTGACAAGGGGTTAGGTAATGTGAAAAAAGTTTAGGAAAGTGTTGCATTGAAGGAGTTAAGGTTGAAGACGCAAAAAAAAGCGCTCATTTGCAGTAGATGGGATTAGAAGGGGAAAAAAGCATTTCGATTTTGTTGTGGTTAGCGATGTAGGCCTGGTTAGGTTTAGGAAGATATGGTGGGACAGAGAATGATTTGAAGGGTATGTTGGTGAAGTAAAGGAATTATGGAGAGTGTTTGGGTATCGGAAATGGGGCCGTATTTATAATTATGGGTTCTTCAGTGGCGGATATATTAATGAGGATATTCTAGGGAGTTTTAGGGAGATGTAACATTAGTACTCGTGCAGCGGTTAGGGTGGTCCAGGGAGTTGTTGGTGATTGTGTAAATGGAGAAGGGTCTAGGGTGATGTCCAGCGCGAGAGATAGTGACTTTGTGTCTAATAGCAACATTGTTGCTCTTTTTATTCTTCTCAGGAGCGGAAATTTATTAATTTGATTTGGTTTAGTTTGATTTAGCTTGACATTGATATTTGATAACAGCTGTTTATCTGGTTATATGTATCAGCGATTTCACTTTTTCTTTGCAAACTTCTTATGACAAATGTGAAGTATTTAAGATATTAAGCGAGTAAATAATTTATCTGGTTATACGTTTTCTAGAACTCGAGCTAAATAATCCTACTGATGTTGTGTTTGAGGTCAACGTCTCTGTCCAGACTTATGATTCTACTGAATTTACTTACCCTAAAACAAGAATAGACCGAGATTATGCTTCTAGAGTACTTATACCACTGGAACATTTTAAGTTACATGTTCTTGATGGTTCCGTTTTACTTAACATTGCACAATCAAATAGAGGTAACAATACAAAATCTGAACTAAATGCTTCGATTAAGGATCTGATTTCAAATATTAAGGTGAGGTGGGAGTCGGGTCGGAGTAGCTCAGGAGAATTGCATATTAAGGATGCCACACAAGAAGCACTTCAAACATCAGTAATGGACGTTTTGCTACTGGATCCTTTGAGCAGTCATCTGCTTGCCTATATGAGTTACAACCTCTAAAATAGTTCAAGAAGTGCGATACTCTTTAGCTGAGATAAAGATATACTATTTTAAAAGCAAGTAAAACACTTATAGATTAGAAGTGACCAAGTGGTCAACTCAGATAAGTTGTATCTATCTCACAGGTAAGGTAAGTGTTGAATTGGAACACTTGAAAAACAGAAATCATTGCGTTCCTCAATGATTATTGTGGCAGATATGTTCAAATAATGAAGTAATCCATATATTCAATACGCCACCCATTCTTTTTCTAATACAACCATCAAAAGATCGATAATTGTTAACATTTGAAAAGATCATAATATTATTACGTAAAGATCAATAATAATTAATATCACCTAGAAGATATTGTCTTAATTTCTTTACTCAAGTATTTATACTGGTTTATAATGTATCAGCGATTTCACTATATTATCTTTAGATGCTGTATAGAAAAAGAAGGTGGCATTTGTGAAGCGGCCAAAGAAGCTACCGCAGCAGCAGAATGTGGACCTCTTACATGAGAAAAATGATGCTTCCATATACGGCTTTAAACCTAAAGGTAACTTAATTCCAGTGATTGGGGAAGCAGCATTATTTTGAGCTATCGAGCTACTATACATAATATTACACCAATATATGGATAGTGACTAATTGATGGCTCTAAATTGCAGGAGAAAAAGTGCAACAATCTTAAAGACTTTTTTAATGTTGCGAGGCCTATGGGAGTTGCACATGTCCTTATGCCGTCAAAAACTGTAAGTTCCCCAGACTTGAGAGTTGCAAGCACCATGGGGTCCCACTCTTACGTTCAAGATTAAGGATTACTCATTGGCTGTTGATATTACAAATTCCTAGTTACGTCTAAGAGTACAAAAAGATTTTTTTAAGAAGCTGGTGTTGTAATTATATCTTATGTTTTTATTTCTTTTTTGGTTATAATATACTATCTATCTCATGTTTATTTTTCCATATGATAATTACATAGATAAGTCCAGAGTCACAGGAAACGCTGGACCAGCCACGTTTCGCGTTTCGGATCGCTCGTACCGAAACGCGGTACGATCGCGTCCCGGATCGCTCGGGATCGCGATCTGGATCGCCACTTTTCACGTACCGGTCAACGGCGGTCAACGATTTGATTTTTGTGGTGTTTTCCGATGGACTGTTGTGATGAAGAGGGAAAAGGGTGAAAGCGGCTTAAAGGGAGAAAGAAGGAGAAGTAGGTCAACTGAAAGTTATATAATATGTTTTTTTTTCTGTCTGGGCCCAACTACCAAGTTACATAAATGGGCCTGTTATTCAATTTAACCAACAATATTATTTTCATATGTTAATTACTAGTGGGCTACTTAAATATATAACTGAATTAAAAATTTTGCAACATTTGTATAAAATATATAATTAAAATTATTAAATATAATGATAAATTAATAAAAGTTTGTAAATTTAATATATATAAACCTGTTAGAACTTATATAAATGTGAGTATAATATGGTACATCGTACCAAATTGGGTACATCGGCTGTTTATATTACAAATTCCTAGTTACGTCTAAGAGTACAAAAAGATTTTTTTAAGAAGCTGATGTTGTAATTATATCTTATGTTTTTATTTCTTTTTGGTTATAATATACTATCTATCTCATGTTTATTTTTCCATATGATAATTACATAGATAAGTCTACATCTTTTATCATTTCAGGACTAATGTCTCACTTGAACTCATTATGCAGGGCAACTGATGCACTATGGCATATTTACAGTCTAGGTAGTTTTAACACCATCTGTGACGCTACTCAGGTAAGTTCTCATAGTTCTTCCATCAGAACATGCTTAACCATCAGTTTTCATCCATACCCAAATTATATTAACTTTCAAAGTCTATCTAAAACTAATACATGATCTAATCTATATTGTTAGGAGCGACAATATGCTATGTATAGTTGAGTTGGTAGATGCAAAGGTTGATCTTATATTGGTAGTTGGTGGGTGGTACTCAAGCAACACCTCACACTTATAAGGGATTGCAGAGGATCGTAAAATTCCATCTTATTGGATTGACAATGAGCAAAGGGTAGGCCCTGGAAATTGAGTAGCCTACAAGTTGATGGTAAATAACTTCAACCAGCACACACTTGCTCTAGTTTTAGTTTTTTTTCCAACTGCTTTTAAACTCTTTCATTGCATCAACACGGTGAATTGGTTGAACAAGAAAACTGGCTACAAAGGGGCCTATCATAATTGGTGTTACGTCTGGTGCTTCTACCCCTGACAAGGTAATTCGAATCACTATGATAGTTTTATTAGAAGTTATCTAAATTAATTAGTAAGCCCATGGCGATGGCATGAAATAGGTTCCAGTTTATTAACATTTTCGTTGCAACTGTATGTGTATATTGATGCACTTATCTTGCACCCGTAATTCTGTGACTATTAGATTGTCAAGACAACTGAATAGTGAATGTCTTTAGTCTTTACCAAGTGTAATGATTTTTGTTAATTTATATGAAATTAGGCCCCTTGTTGGAATATTTCCTAATTGCCTCGTTCAGAAGAGAGTTCTTATACCCGTTTCCTAAACAGGTGACAATGTGGGATTTTAGCAACTCTGTTTTTAGTTTTTCATATGTGGCGTATTACAGATAACAATGTGAAATTGTGCTATCAATGTCCGTGGTAGTACAGATAAGTAACGGTCTGGCATGCATGCTCTTCTCGGAACTGGTGTATGCTCTTCTCGGAACTGGTATGGCATGTATGCTCTTCTCAAATGGTTGAGATCGTAAAGAAATGATCAGTTTAGAAGCCAAGTTCAGAAATCAAAGTCACTTTGGTCACGAACACCTGGAGTTATTTTTGTATGTGGCTTTCCGATATGTGTATTTAGTGATATTGTATTGATATTATTAACGATGTGCTAGTATTGATTGCATCAAAGAAAATGGAAGTTATTTTAAGTTTCTACTATTACAATATTTTAAGTTTTTTTCTGTATGTGGCATGTAGAGTTTTGTGTGTTGTCACTAATATAGTTTGTGACGGAGCTATAGTGTCGACTAGTGACAGCCCTAACTTTCGTCACTAACAGCTTTAGCGACGACCTTTAGGCTGTTAGTGACAAAAACATTGCTGTCACTAGTCAATTTTTCTTGTAGTGATGGTTTAAAATCCTCACACTTAAAAGTGTGAAGAATAAAAGCTCACACTTAAAAGTGTGAGGAATTGTTTTAAGATCATGAAGATTTGTTTCAAAATCCTCACACTTAAAAGTGTGAAGAATTAAAAGTTCACACTTAAAAGTGTGAAGAGTTGTTTTAAATTCATCACACTTTCAAGTGTGAAGATGTGAAGAATTATTTGAATTTCACTGCATTGTCATCCAGCTATGTCAAAACAAACGATTACCCGTGTCTCAGTTGATTAAGATCTCAACTTTTTAATTTGGTGTTTGGTAGCTTCGAAAGCTCAAGTATTGGAAGTTAACTGTTCGACCATAGTGTAATAATACTATGTTAGTTAATAAGGTCGGCCTACTTGTTCCGGCTCATTAGCCCGTATAGAATTAGGGCATCGTTTCTTTATATATCGTATGTATAGACTTTTTATTTATCAAGTAATACAATATTGTTTCGGCTCGTTAGTTTCTACAAGGTATCAAAAGCAAGGATGGTTTCGTTTCCGTGTCTCTAGTTTGATGTTGTCCGTTTGAACTAATACGCAAGTATTCGCTTGCCGTGGTTTTGAATTAATCTCGGTGTCGGTGTCGGCTGATTGGTGTTGTTTGTTTGTCTGTTTGAACCGATACACGTAAGTTTCTGTTTGAATTGATTTCTCAAAATCTATTGGCTAAATTTGATTGAAGTATTGAAAAGAAAATTGAAAGAAAAAGAAATGAGTTAGTGGGTGGCGTTGGATTTAATTACCGTAGTACATGGTTTCCTCTATTATGAAATTTGGTGTGTATGTTTAGATAGAAGAGGTAAGATTCATTAAAGAAAAGAAAAGGAAAGGAAAGAAAATATTTCTCTCTTAAAATTGGGAGGAAACACTTTCCTTTCATAATTATTAAAATAACACTACATTTCTTTTTATTTCCTTTCTTAAGTAATACTCGAGAACACAACATGGGCTGTTCAATTTTCACTTTTATTTTCTTTCTTAACTAGAACTCGAAAACACAGTGTAACTCTCAAAAAAAACAAGTAGGTGAATGATACTTATTCATTTCTTTTATAAAAAAATCATTATTCATCTTTTTTTATAAAACAACATACTTTGCAAACGATAAATCATTAAGCTACAAAAAAGACACCATCGCGACGAAAATATTATATCTTTCAATAGACGGGCACTTTGATATATATTTTCAACGATTTTTTAGTGTTGAAATTTTCGTACAGAAAAATCACGTGTGAATTTTTTTATTTTTTGGTTTTTTTAAGCATAAATAAATGACTTTTTATAATTATTTACCTACTGGTGGAAAACAAACGAGCAACAAGCTGCGCTGCTAACTATTTTTATTACAAATCTAATTATTTTGTAAACCACATTTGTGGATTTCAGGTGTCATAACATTACTGTTCATAACCCGTTGGACTTTGTTAAGTAGCTCAACCGTCTCATGTTTAAGGAAACCAAATGTATCAAACGCGAAATTTTTTTTTAAAAATCACGTGTGATTTCACAAATCGCATGTGATTTCACAAATTCACATGTGATTTTTAAAGTAATAAAAAGAATATTTCTATATTTCAGTATACGGTCACTTTCATATACTTTCGATGATTTTTTTTGTGTTAAAATTTTCGCCCAGAAAAATCACACGCCATTTGTAAAATCACTTGTGGATTATTGTTTTAAAAATCACGTGTGATTTCATGAATCGCATGTGATTTCACAAATTTACATGTTATTTTTAAAGTAATAAATTACGTGTGATTTCATAAATCCATAAATCGCATGTGATTTTACAAATTCACCTGTGATTGTTAAAGTAATAAATCACATTTGATTTTTCGAATCACATGCGATTTTTCTGGACGGAAAAAAAAGTTTGTCGAAGTATATAGGAGTGTCAATCTATAGTAAGATAATTTAGTTATCGTCGCGATGGTATAATTTATTTTGCGTAACGACTAACGGTTTGCGAGATATTTTAATTTTTTTTTAAAGGATGAAAGTGGGTTTTTTTAATTTGATGAAAAAAATGGATAGCTAAGATTATCCCATTTGATCTTTAGAGAAAAAGTGTTCTACATGAAACTTTTCTCTTAGATAGAATTTCTTTTGAAGGCTATAATATATTTCGTGTTTTCGTAATCTTGTTAGATTTGACGTAGTAGTATTGAACAGATTAAGGTTTTGGTTGGAATTTTGGATTACTAAATTTGGTTGAATTTTGTTAGATCCATCGATGTTCGAGCACTTTCAAAAGTTTGTAGATATGTACGAACGGTTTCAGATATTTTTAGACATGATAGAGCAGTTAAAGAATTTTTTAGCCTTTAAGGCTCATGCTATGTCAACCTTGTCTAATAAAGGTTTTGCGGCATTCTCTAAATGAATATCAAATTCGGGTGCCACTCGTCACATGCCTTATCTTTTGTCACAATTTATTTCGTTGAATCTTCATTCTTCAAAATCAATAGTCGCCGCTAATGGTGATTCTGTGCCATTACCAGATATTGGTTTAGTTGACACACCTTTTGTTGTGTCATCTGATGTTTATTACATACCGTGTCTTACTATGAATCTTGCTTCTGTCAGTAAAATTTGTGATTCTCGATGTGATGTTAAATATTCTATTTCTGATTGTTCTATATATGACCGAAAAACACAGGAGGTGGTTGGGACATGTCATAGGTAAGGGGATCTTTATGTTTTGGATCACTTTAGAGAAATGATACCGTATCATCCAATGTGGATTTGTCTTCTTTTTGGTTAAACCGTTCTTCTTCGGCATTTTATTTATGGTATTCTCGGTTGGGTCATGTGTCTGGTTCTCGTTTACAGCATCTATAGAAGCACTGGGAAAGCTAGATGCTTATGATATTTCTGATTTTAGTGGTTGTAAACTTGCCAAGTTCTCAGCATTACCGTTCAGTAATAGTGTTTCCTCTTCTAATGCTCTATTTGATCTAGTGATGGTGGTACCTTCTTTGTAATACCACAAAAGGTGGTTTATGTATTATGTTTTTCCATTTAATCTATCGTCTATCACTCGATATATTGGGTTATCCGATGAAGCAGTAAGTATGCATTTTTCTTACAGGTTTTTAAAGGAATTTAGATCTCTCTTGTAAAAAACTCAACATTTGACAGTCATAGAATGCCTTCGCTGTGATTTGAGAGGTGAATACACTTCGAATGATTTTGTTGGTTTACTTAAATCGGATGGGACTATTTATCATACCTCTTGTATGGACACTCCTCTATAAAATGGTGTTGCTGAAAGGAAGCAGCATCATCTTGTTGAGACAGCTAGATATTTTTTATTGTCCGCTGATATTCCAAGTGTATTTTGGGGAGAAGCAGTTCTACTTGCCATATGTGATTAATATAATTCCCAACTATTCTGGTTTATCTCCTTTTGAATAGTTATATGCAACTTTGCCTAATTATTCCTCATTGCGTGTCTTCAGTTGTACTTGTTTTGTCATAAAACCACATGTTGAGCATACGAAATTATCTGCGAAATCCACGTTATGTGTGTTTATGGGTTATGGTATTTGTCAAAAGGGATATCGTTGTTATGATCCGGTTAGTCAAAAGTTGTATACCTTTGTCATGTTGATTTTTAGAGCCACATTCCGTACTATTCTGTTTACTGCTAGTTTCACATAACTTGACACATCAAAACTTATAAAATGGACTCCTTTGAAGAAACTACCCAGTTGTGTTACCCATAAATACAAGATTCATCTTTGATAATACCAATCAGTATCAGATACACCTCCACAAAACCCCACACTACTGAAATACCACAGTTTTACAATATCAAAAGGCTCCTGCAGTCTCGACCCGTTAATCAAACCCTGTACCTACGACCACAATCATCGCCTAAAGTGAATGGTTCCTCATCCAAATGTTCGACCCATGCATATTCGTAAGTCCACAAAAAATTATGATTTTGTTTATTCTTGTTATTCTAGTTTGTTTGCTTCTTTTGTTACTTTTGTGCACGGTCTTCATAAGCTTGAGTCCTATACGGAAGCTATTTATTTTGGCAGGGTGCTATGGCTGAGGAACTTACTACACTTCATCAGACTCACACATGGATCTTGGTCTACATTTTTCCTCGACAGGCAAGCGTGCTATTGGCTCTTGTTGGGTCTATATATTAAAACCAAATTTGATGGGTCCATTGAAAGATAGAAGACTCGACTTGTTGCTAAAGGTTACTCTCAAGAGTATGGCATAGATTATGAAGAGACATTTGCTCCTGTTACAAAATGACAACTGTTCGAACGTTGATTGCAGTGGCTTCTAGTTCTCAATGGAAAATATCCCAAACGGATAATGCCTTCTTGAATGGTGACCTAAATGAAGAAGTTTATATGAAACCACCTTCAAGAGTTCCTCATAAGCCAGGTGAAGTTTGTAAGCTCCGAAAAGCTCTTTATGGACTCAAACAGGCACCACGTGCTTGGTATGAGAAGTTTTCCATGGTTGTTACTTCTCTTGGATTTGTCTTTAGCCATCATGATTCCGCATTATTTGTTAAACGTTCAAGTGCTGGACGTATTTTGTTTTCTTGTATATTGATTATATGATTATTATTGGAGATGATTATGAGAATTGTTGAAGGTAGAGTTGTCTCATCATTTTGCTATGAAAGATTTGGGTTTACTATGTTATTTTCTTGGTATTGAGGTTGCTTCATCACCGAAAGGTTGTCTTTTATCTCAGTCGAAAACTACAGTACATTGAGATATTGTCTTACAAATTTTTCGGTATCTTTGTGGTGCTCAGTTTCAAACACTATTATTTGCTTCAACATCTTCTTTAGAATCGCATGCGTATTGTGACGTTGATTGTGCTGGTGATTCTATTACTCATAAGTCTACAACTGGGTTTTGTATTTTTCTTAGAGATTCTTATCTCATGGAAAAGTAAGAAACAAGATGTTCTTTCAAGATCTTCTACTCAAGCTGTTACTACTAGTGAAATTGTTTGGTTACGGTGTTTACTTGCAGATATGGGTGTTCACATTACTAGTCCTACTCCATTATATTGTGATAATTATTGCTATTCAGATTGCGCGCAACACGTTTTTTCATGAATGGACCAAGCATATAGAGATTGATTGCCATTTCACTCGTCACCATCTTTAGACGGGCACTATTTCTTTGCCGTTTGTTCCGTCTTCTTTACGGATTGCAGATATACTTAGCAAGCCTCACTGTGGCCCGCGTTTTTGTTTTCTATCTGACAAACTCTCAATGTTCCTTGTTGCGGGATTGTGAGTTTGAGTGGAGATGTTAGTTAATAAGGTCGGCCCACTTGTTCCAGCCCATTAGCCCGTCTAGAATTAAGGCATCGTTTCTTTATTTTATGTCTTTATATATCGTATGGACATACTTTTTATTTATCAAGTAATATAATATTGTTTCAGCTTGTTAGTTTCTACATACTACACAAATAATGCAATTCCCCAAAGACCAATGAAATAATGAAATAAAAGGTTTTCATTTTGTCAAATTTAGACCAAGATGTGTAAAATGTGATTGCGAGATTGAAAAGGTAAGTTTTCGTTACTTGTGTTAAATTCATAAACAAAAAACCAAGATAAACGAGACCAAAGTAAATTTGAACCGTTACACTTTAATCATGTAAAATTTACAAAACAGATGATCTAATAAAACAAGTTAATACTCCATGGTAAAAAGCTTAGAGAGCACGGTGTAGTAACGCCGGCAACGGCGTTGGGCTGCGTTGGCCGGCGTTACTACACCGCTGGCCGGTGTTACCCAACGGCGTTGGGGTCGGCGTTGACCAAAATGTCGAGTTCTAATCCTAGCTAGAACCAATCTATCACAACTCTTGTATGCTAATCACACCACTTTACAACAACTCACAACTTTGCTTCACTTCACGACTTCTCTTCGCTTCACTACTTCACTTCGCTTCACAACTTCACTACACTTCACAACTTCACTATGCCTAGACACTACTACGATCACACCAATCTAACACTACTTACAAAGATCACCCCGATCTAACTATACTTACAATGATCACCACAATCTAACTATTATACACAACTATAATACACACCTTCACAATATACACAAATGATTTACAAGATCTAACACAACTTTACAATAACACCAACTAAACGATAACACTTCTTGACTTAATGATAAGAAGTATTCTTCTCTTGCACTTGAGAAATTAAGCTTGGGTCACTTGGAAACAAAGCTTTATGATTAAATGATCAAAGGATTGTAGGAGAGTATAAACTGATTTAGAATAGAAAGAAAGTGTTTGCAAAAGGTGAGAAAATCAGTGGGGAATAGTCTAGTATTTATAGGTAAACTAGTCTGACAATTTGTCTGGGTTGTCCCCTTAAATAAGGTGTCGGTCCCCTTAATAATTAAGTCAGACGCTCCCTTTTTTGTCTTTTCTGTGGGAGGTGTTTTCTGGAACATTTCTAGCCGTTTTTAGGTAGAAAATTTGAATTCAAAATATTTATTTGAATAAAACATTTCTTTTAAATCTAAAAATGTTTTGTAAAATATATATAAATGTTTGTGACATTTTTATAAAAAATGTGAGGTTAAATAAAAATTCTTTTGATCATGAAATGCATTAAGCATATATTTATTCATACCTTTAAGTGATTAAATTTTTCAAAATGAAAATTTACTACTAATTACTTGTTTACAAATAATTTTTCATTAATTATTTTTACATTTTGTGATTATCAAAATGTAGAGAGGTCGAAAAATATTAATAACTTTTTTAGGCATTATTTCTATCAACAATCTCCCCCTTTTTGATGATTACAAAATCTAAACTCATTAAATGTAAAAATTCTTTTAAAACAAGTATTTAGTGAGTTTTTTTTCCATTTCTCTCCTTTTTTGTTAGAATCAAACGGCTCGCTTCCCGCTGAATAGGTTGAAAAGTCGACGGGATAAACGCTCCCCCTTGATGTGTACTCCCCCTCGTTCGAGGGCACCAAGGGATCGAGCTATTGATAACTTTGCTACAAAACAAGTTAGAAGAACAAGACAACCATTTCTAACATATAGCAAATAGAAAAAATATTTAAACATGTTGATAATGCTTTAACAAGTGTCAAGTTATTTGTGTAATAACTAACAAATCACAAATATATATCAAAACTAGGCTTTACTTTTATTGGATATGAGAATATTTAACCAAACCAAAAGAACAAGTGCATATAAAAAAATATAAGAATAAGGAGCATTCATTAAACATAAAAATTGTGTATAAAACACAATCATGCATACATCAAATAGAAGTAATATGCTTGAAGCATATTAGTACAACATACATTAAATTAAACTACAAAGATCCTATCATTCCTAGAATTCCATAGGACTTGCTTGCAAAAGGTTTGGTTGACAATTATTTGAAAGTGGCTAAACATGGTGTATGTTTAGTTTGGTGAAAGTGATGGTGGTGGTGGTGAATTGGGTGGTGGAGGTTGTGAGAGCATGTGTTCTATGTAAGAAAACATGTATTGGAGTTCATCTCTCAATCCAAAGATAAGAGTACGATTGTGAATGCAACACAAACATGAGTCTCCATATGCCTCAAGAAGATTCTAAGGAATAGGGTGACCAAAGATATGTGGAGAAGGTGATGGAGTAATAAATTGGACATCAAGTGGGGTAATTGGTGATAAGGGTTGTGAGATTTCCATTGATGCATTTTCTTGAGTTGGAGGTGGTGGAGGAACTCTTGGAGGAGGAGATGTTGGTGAGTTCAAGTAACCATTGGTTGATGGTGATGTGGATGATGTTGGTGATTTGGGTGTGTAGTCAATGGAGGATGAGGAAGTACCTTTGGTTGATGGTGTTTTTAAAGGTGCATTAGGAGCACTAGGGGATGAGAGTTGGTGTTTAGGTGATGGGGTTTTAGTGTCATCATGAGTTAAATCTACAAACAATTGTTTTGGTGGAATGATGTTGATTTTTGGTCTTTTGGAAACTTTGGAAATGGAAGCTCTAGTGGATGCCATGGTGGTTTATGGTGGTTGATAGAAAATAAAGAAGATGATGAAATGGTGGTGATCATTTGGAGGGATATTTATTGATGAGGAATGGTTTGGAAATGGAATGGATTTGAATAGGTTTAAGAATTTCCAAAATATGTTTGAGTTTTCTGGGTAAGGATAGCTGAGGCTAGATAAAAGAGAGTCAAAAAGCAAAAAGAAACAGTAAAATCCATGAATCAGATGGCCGGTCCCCTTAATTAATGGTCGGCCCCCTTATCTTTAAGGGGACCGCCCTTATGAATTAAGGGGGCCGCCCATCTGGTGTTTTTCAGACGACCAAAAATTTGATTTTTGTAACAATTTTGTGAGAAAGGTTGTGTTTTGGTGGTCAATTTGCAGCAAGTCCCATGTAAATATATATATGCATGAAATCAAGTATATCATGTATGTTTGCAACAAATAAAATAAGAATGCATAATTATAAGAGCATACTAATAATTCATAGAGATTAAAGGTCCTAAGTAAGCTAAACAAGTTCAAGTTCTTCCGACTAAGTCGGGTTGTCATCACATAATTAATTAAACATAAACATAAGTTCACATAAAGTCCTAAACCAATTATTCTACCAAGCTAGTCACCATTCAACATCTTCACTTCTTTTTCTTGCCGAAGACTCCTCGCAATGCCTTGCCAAATGACCTTGAAATCCAACCTTCTATTTTCCGTATGCATTTGTTATGTTTAATTGAGCAAGTCAGTTTGACTTCGAAGAGAAGATCATCATTTTGTTCAGAAGAAGTAGGAACGTCATATTGTTGGTATTCGAGAGGTCCGAGAGAGTTTAGGTAAGTGGTAGGAGATGGGGTACTAGCACGAGAAGCACCATCATCCTCATCATCATCTCCTTGGTGAGATGAAGATCCACGGTTATGATGGGCGGAAGTTGATGAGACGGAGTGACGGGCTTTTCCACGATCACTTCGAGGTCGACAGGTTTGTCTTAGAGCAAGTGGACGCATGACTCGTTCAACGACATCGTAGATGCCATTGTTAAGATGAGGGTAGTGTTCCATGACATGTCGAAAGAGACATGTTAAGAACATACCATAAGGAAGATGGGCTTTAGGAGTTGCTCGTGCACTTTCAATTCTTTTGACAAAGAAATAGACAAGATTATATTGTTGCTCGGCTAGGATACAATACAATATATGAGCAAGGCAAGCCGGGAGATGGTCTCGGTGTCATCCTAATCCGAACACATTCTCATAAATGAGTTCGTTCCATCTTTTCAAGTCTTGTCTAAGTTCTTTGGTTAGAACTTAATTTGGTGAAAGAATGACGTTTTTGTGTTTGATTTTGCGGTTAGGATGTTGCTGTGTTGCTGAGAAGACAAAGTTGTTGCTGAAGATGGATAGTGTTTAAAAGCTCAAGAAATGTTAAAAGTGTTTGGATACGTCCGCTATGTACTAAAGAAGATAAATATGAAGGAAACATAAAGTTAAAAGAGTTCAACATTCATGTTTAAGGGAGGATTGTTGGGAATTACATTTTCCTAACTTAGTACCGACAGTATTAATAGTTAGTACTGATAGTTATAGTTAGTACTGACAGTACAAAATGTTAAGTACTGATCAGTTAGTTAGTACCGATAGTAGAAATTAGTTAGTACCATTTAAGAGATATGTATGAGATATTTTAGGAAAAGATATGTACGCGTTTTGTAAGCCTGTTAGGGTTTATCCTTGGTCTATAAAAGGATCCCTCTTGGCATAGTTAGACAGATGACCTCAATATATCTCATACAAATTCATATCTCATAGTTAGTAATCTGTAATCACTCAAAGCAGATTAATAGAAATTATTATTTAGTTTTTCATTGTTCTTCTTAGTACTTGTGTTAAGATTCCGCATTAACACATAGTATTCATAATCAGTGTTTCTACATAGTCAACTGTATTTATACATCTTGGCTATCATCCTTAATAGGCTGCAGAGATCTATTCAACAAGGGACTCACATGTTCCTTAATTTATTTTTCACTTAATCTAGGGTGTCGAAGAATATATATTAGTTATATATTTTAACATCTAGAAAATGATCCAAACATTCCCTAATCAATACAAGACTTGACTAAAATTGTCGAAAGATATACGTTAAGTTGTATATTTCGTTGACAAATATTAGTTTATTATTTTTGACTTGACGAGAGTTAAATTGTGATTGTTTTGACTTAACACTATGTTTTAAAACGTTAAACCAAACGCCCCTTTATTTTATACTTTTTATAAAATGTATCAATATATATATGAATTATATATCTTAATGACTTAAACAAGTTAGTTATGTGTTTATACAAGTGACAAAAATATAGTGGTGGTCATTTCGACTCTAAAAATCGATCCTAAGAAACGAACCAAACACCCCTTAATTTTTATAAAACTTTATTCATTGATTCGAAAAATAAGTATTTAGGTATGTATGTTTCGATAGTGAATGTATAATCATTTTGACGTGTTTTTGGCATGAATCAACAATGTATAGAATTTTGTTTTGAAATTTCAATATATATAAATTTTCGAACCCCAAAAAATTTTGTGACTCAATCCTATTGAAAATTTTGAATTCCTATGACTACGGGAATCATTATAGTTATGGATTTCCTAGACCTAATCATAAAAATATAGAAGATACAAAAATTATGAAAAATACCCAATTTTGATTAAGAGCAAAATTGGATGAAATTGAAAAAGAAAAGTATAGGAAATCTTACAATAGAGGTTGTTAGTCTTGTTGTTGGTGTTTGCCCCTCGCGAATTTTGATCGAATGGGTGTTTGAAGGTTTGAATTTTGGTGGTTTTGGGTTGTTGTTTTCGTCACAGCAGGAATGAATGGCCGGTCCCCTTAAATATAAGGGGACCGCCCACATTAACACGACCGATCCTCTTAATTTTAAAAGGGCCGCCTATCTGAGAAAAAAATTTGTTTTTCGATTTTGACTATTTTTGTAAACGTACAATTATCAAAATACATCAGGAGCTACTAGCAATATTAATTTAGATAATCTAGTCATCGAAATAATAAAGTTGAAGGCGAGAGAAAAATACTTGACATTTTTAATTTAACTTTTCGTTAAGTTAAGTAAACTTAAATAATTTCTAATGAAATAATTAAGTTGTCAAGATTTTTGAATCGAGATGTGGTTTAGATATGATTGACAAAATTTAATTGACATTTTAATTAACCTTTCGTTAATTAAAAATGCTTTGATTACTTCGGATGAGATAATCAAGTTGTCAAGCCGAGAGAAGATTTAGCTAGTATTTAGTGACGTTTTCAATCAACTTCTTGTCAATTGAATAAATTAATTACTTCAGATGAAATAATTAATTATCACAATTTGGAGTGTTTGAGAGAAGATTAATACGTGATGAGAGATGATTAATACGTGATGATAGAATAATGAACGGAGTCAAAACTTGATAAGACAGTTCCGATAGTCGTAGATGTTTTTAGACGTGTAGACGAGGCGGACGTCGTAGTCGAAGGAAGTTTGTTTCGTCCATAGTGTTTTGATATCATGCCTTTCCGGCATAGGATGTAAAACTAATCCTACTTCTATGTTAATAATTACCCACTAACTCACTTTTCTTCATCTACGTGGGTTTG
Source organism: Tanacetum coccineum (assembly GCA_026074375.1). Classification (NCBI taxonomy): domain Eukaryota; kingdom Viridiplantae; phylum Streptophyta; class Magnoliopsida; order Asterales; family Asteraceae; genus Tanacetum; species Tanacetum coccineum. Next base: position 52,694 of record BQNB010025066.1, read on the forward strand.
CTACTAGTGGACATAGAAGATTTCCATTTTATAAAGGTATGTAAAGAATCCTAATTCAACATAATGAGAGATGAGTTCATAATGAACAAATTCTCTTAATTTTAGAAGACCAACAATTGGCATTTCTAGTGACTACACTATTTCCACAAGCTTAAATTATATTCTATTAACTATAGCTTATGTGTTTAGCATATACTTACATGTAGCATAAGAATATATAGACATTCAACATTTAACACATAATCTAAATTATAAGAAGTTTGGAAAGAAGACATACCTTTGCCTACAATGTGTTTTCTTCAACATCTTCAAGTGAGCAAGCTTTGAAGGAGAAATCTTTTGGTAAACCCATCATAAGATTTTAAGAATGTATTCACTCGTCGGATTCCAAGAAATGTTCATGAACAACTCCACTAAAATGTTGTAACGACTCAACCACTTGGTTCCCAATGTCTTATGGGTCCAAAATTGTTAGTCTCGAACATATTTTGCATATGTTGCATTTGATTCAGATACATATAGGGTGGACATATTCCCCGCGGAGATAAGTTTGGTTGTTGTGAATAATTCCACATTGAATGATTATTATTAGGGTAATTTTGTCTAACTTGATCTCTCTTAGGTTGTGGTGTTTTTTACTGAGGTTGAGGATTATTATCTCTTTTTTGAGGAGGAGTTTTAGATCTCATTTTTGGTTTAGTAAATCCGACTCTAGGATTTAAGGAAGGTTTATAAAAACGTTTTACTTTGTCGTCGCTTGCAATATGAATTTTAGTATTATTTATAAGCATAAATTTTGGTCTTGGGCTTGAGTTTAATTCTACTACTTTTTCTTTAGACTCAACCTCTTGTGACTTTACAAAATTTACTTTTTTAGACTCACTAGTTGATCCTTTGGTAAAATTAAATCCTAGGCCGGTTTTATCTCCGGAAGGTTTTTAAAGATTTAACATTTTCTTAAGTGATTGACTACTATTATTAAATTGATTAAGCTTAGAAATTTCTTCCTTAAGCTTTTCATTTTCAAACCTAAGATCTTGACATATTTTACATTCTTCATTGACATCCTTACACTTTTCTAATCTAGACAATTTATTTTTTAGTTCTAGTACTTCATTTTCTAATTGATTTTTAAATTGTTTTAGTGATTTATTTTTAGCCATGACTTTTAGACCTACTTTGCATAATCTATTATATTCACTATCTTAGTCTTTTTCATCTAACGATGATTGGTCATCACTAAAGAATTCGGTTTCGAAAAGTACCTCATTGGATGTATTGGCCATAAGACATTTTTCGTCATTGGTCTTTTCTTCATCGTCTCCGTCGCTATCACTCTATGATCCTCCGATGAAGGCTCTTTGATTGTAGTTTCTTGATAGTTTTGGACATTCCCCGATGAGATGTGTTAGTAGAAATATTACGATATTTAATCTATACATTCTCTTCATGTTTTGGTGATGAAAAACATGTTATTTATAACACATGACATAAAGTGCTTAAGTTACTTGTGATCTCAAATAATCAATGCATTCATACGACAACATCTCTCGACGTCTCAAGTCTGCTTCATCAAAGTTTTCACCCGACGTAAATCACTTAAGGTATGAATAAATAATGCTTAATTTATTTTATGATCAAAGAAATTTTTATTTAACCTCACATTTTTTTATAAAAATTTTATAAACATTTTTATAACTTTTACAAAACATTTTTAGATTTAAAAGAATTATTTTATTCAAATAAATATTTTGAATTCAAATTTTCTACCTAAAAACGGCTAGAAATATTCCAGAAAACACCTCTCCCAGAAAAAAACAAAAAATGGAGCGTCCAGACTGGGCGGTCCCCTTAATTATTAAGGGGACCGACACCCTAATTAAGGGGACCGGCCAGACAAAAAATCTCCTCAGCTTGCCTATAAATACTGAACTATTCCCCACTGATTTTCTAATATTTTTTTGCACCTTTTCTTTCTGTCCCAAATCAGTTTATACATCTCACACATATTCTAAAAACTTTTGATCATGTAATCATAAGCATTTTTTTCAAGTGATTCAAGTTTATTCCTCCAAGTGCAAGAGAAGAACTCTTGTTATCATCAAGATACAAAGTTATGTAGTTTAGTTAGTGCATTCGTGACATGTCTTACATTCACAATGTATAGATCGAGTCCATGTATTCTAAACTTGTGTAATAGTTAGATCATGGTGATCATGGTGTGTATAGTTGTTAGATCATGGTGATAATAGGAAGTTTAGATAGATCGGGGTGATCTTGTTAGTGTCTAGGTAAAGTGTAGTGAAGTTGTGAAGTGAAGTGAAGTCGTGAAGTGAAGTGAAGTCGTGAAGTGAAGTGAAGTTGTGTGGTGAAGAGACGTTGCTATTTGTAATTAAGCTAATTGAATGTCTAAGCACATGTGCCATATACACTATTTGTTTGTAGCTAGTTTTTCAGATTGTAGTGTGGTTAGTTGTGATAGATTGATTGTTAGCCTTAAAATATGGTGACAAACACGGAATTACATTAGTTTATTTATAGCGTGACACATAGGGACTAATAATGACAAGCTACGATAGTTGTATGTCACTAGGACTATAAATACCCCCTCCATACTTCCATGGAGGGGTGAAGCTCACTTTTGTAAAAGTGTAAGTGTGTGTGTTTTCTCTCTACCACACACACACTCTTCCCATCTCTTTACCCTTTCAACTCTAATAAAATGGCTATTCATTTATTTCATTATACCCAACCTCCAGATCAGTTTTAATTCCTTGTTCTTCTATGTCATTTACAATCTACAATTGGCATCAAAGCTGCAGGGGTGTATTGTATCATGTGTTTGTTGTTTCGTCACTGTTCATGTATTGTTCACGTACTGTTCATCTACTGTTTACGTTACTGTTCATGCCGGTTACTGTTCATTTTTATAACAGTTTCTTTTAACTGTTTAAATTTTTTTTAAACAGTTTTCTTTTTTGTGGTTTTATTTTTCTTCTCCTAAACACAACAACAAATAGATAGATGTTTTTTAGTTACTGTTCTTTTTGCCTGGTTACATTTTTTTTTGTGCTTAAAAGACAAGCAACAAAACTGGGTCTTATTATTTCTTGGTTGCGTTTTGACCAAAAAGACAAAACACAGATCCGGTTTTCAAGAAAAAAGTACAAATAATGCAGGTTGCGTTTTGGTTCTCAAGTCATTGCATTTTGATGTTGCGTTTTGCCTACTGAAGACCATTTATATAGCAAATCCAAACGTCATGCTGCCAAAATTTTAGAATCATTGCGTTTTGTCTAAAGACACCAGACTGCGTTTTGCCCCCTAAGACCTTGTTGCGTTTTGCTTGGTTGCGTTTTGCTACCCACAACCAAACCGAGTCAACTCGGTATTTTCCGAGTTGACCCGGTCAACTCTAATGAGTCCAAGGTCTAGAAGGTCTAACATCAATGAAAAAAAAGGAGGGACATAACAGACTCGAAGACAACCAATAACAACCTCAACATCAAACATCAATTACAACCTTAACTGCCACCAACAATCTATACCTACACATCGTCACATTCAACTACTTCTGCTCAATCCCACATCAAGCCTCGTCAATTACAACAACAAATCCATATCAAAGATTAAACCCATCACCATATCCACAACTCCACCAAACAAGATTCAAAAATCAAAAGAGATCATTGATCTCAGATTTTTCGTGTTATACAATTAATTTTCAAGACCCTCAAATGATCAAGAACCACGAAAGATAATTTCATCATCGATCTCTGTAAGGGATAAAAACCCTCATTCAATTTTCTAATTTAAAAGAACGATTATAAACAAGTATGTTATAATCACTTCTTCATTTCAATTGTCATACTCAAACGAGAAAAAAACCCTACCCGAGACCCTTTTAGGGATCTTTAAGCCATCGTTTGGTGAATGGTTTACATAAACTGAGAGATTAATGGGTTCGTTTGCTTGAGTCTGGTCATGTATGAGTAAGAAGTCTCGGTGATTTTTATCATTTGGATGGATTGTTGTGTGGGTTTCGATGGAGATTTTAGGAAGGAGTTTTTGTTGTTTTGTATCTGCTCGAAATGGAGAGATAAGAAGCAGATGGGAGGCGGATGATAAAGTGTGTTTAGGGTTAAGGATCCCTAATAATAAGGATGTGGGGATATATATATCTCAAAGTGTAGATCTGGTTCAGTGATTAAAGATGGGCCGACCATGTGGATCGCATTGGGCTGGGTTTTTTCGTTTTGTTTTATGGACCGGGTCATAGCTTAGTGATAATGGGTTAGATTTATGCATAAATGAGATGGATTTCATTTAATTGTAAATGATGGGCCGGGTGATATGGACTTGACACAACCGAGTATATGGATTTTCCATTAGGCCGGATACGATGATTAAGCCGGGTACAAAAATGCTTTCACGACAAGTTGACTAGACAATGTTGATTCGTTAATGGCATTCAAAAATATCATTTGTCTTAGTTCAACGACAATTGAACAACAACAACAACAACAACAAACATGATCATAACGCTAAAACGATTCTAAAAAGATTCAATAAATGACAAACGGCTAGAGATTCGAACTACGATGACAAGTGATCACGAAGTTGATTTGGTATCCCTTATTTGAGCTTGAAGTTAGGTTTCACGAAAGCGTCTACTTATTTCATCATTAAGACTTCCTTCTATTTGCTACCCCTTTTCTTTAAACCCAAACTATCGATTGATGACTTTCTTGAACATACAACGGTTATGATTGAAACTTGAATTATCAGTTACTCAAGCAGTCAGGGGTTTTTTGATTTTCAGACCTGGTTAACTATCACTAAAGGAGTTACGTTGTATCTCTCATGTGCACACGCAAATTCATGTGATATATTTCAAGAGGTGTTGTACTTCTTATACTTTTTTGGTAGGGTATAGAGTACTTATAGATTTAATCTTGCACCGTTCTTCAATCAACAACAGTGCAAGCTTAAGTAACAAATTTGGGGGATTTCACTTCATTTTCAAGTTTGGTATATCAGGTTTACTTCACCAAGTGATCACAACAATAGCCGACAGAATTCGAGGTTGGTAAAGTTAGCCAGAGAATTTAAAGGTTGAGATGTAATCAGCAATTCTCACGGGATTTCAAGACAAAGGTACTTTTCACAGTCTAAGCAAAAATTCTCAAAGTTTTTCTTCACGACATTCATAAACAAGACCTTAAATATACCAAAGGTTTTACTTGATTCTTGCTTCATCCTTCCTCGCTACGGTTTTTTTCTGAAGACAAGAGGGTAATGCTTCGTTTGGTATTCAAGATTTGTGCTTAAGACAAGAACTTCTTGAGTTTATGGATGTACACGACAATGATGCTTCCGAGAGTTCGCAACCATCATGGGGGAAAATGTGTACATCCAGGACTTAGTTGACTTTGATGTTACCATGTCAACTTCCAGGGGGAAGTAGTGTATACTAACTATACTTTTACCAAATATGTTTAATGAAGTATTTCTACCTACGTGAGACGAATTGATGCCTGATTCTCGCAGCACCCCCGAACGAATATTCCCAAGCCCTAATGACAAGAAGGACAGAGGTATTTTGTGTGGTGATTGACTTTCTACATAATTTCCCCTGGCACTTCAATGACAAGTATATATTGTTAAGCTACTTCAAAGTATCAAGAATCTACTTAAGAAAGGGATGTTGGTTTGGGGGGAAGTTGCTGATACAAATACTCGCCAAAAAGAAGTTCTGAATGAAGAAAGCTTTTTCAGACATGCTAACATGGAATTGGGGGAAGTTAATCCATCTCATGCATAACTACAATGGTTCCAAGAACAAGTAAAGACAATGAAGATCCAAGTTGGAATACAAGTTTAAGACCAAGAGAACTCAAAAGAAAAATTCAGCTTTAGAAGCGCTTTGGAAGACTTTACTTAATTGTATTTGTACTTGTTAGGAACATTGTAAGTAATTTCGTATGTGTCCACATATTGGGGGAAGATTGTTAGCCTTAAAATATGGTGACAAACACGAGACACAACATACGGAATTACGATTTAGTTTTATTTTATAAGCCGTGACACATAGGACTAATAATGACAAGCTAACGATAGTTGTGTTTACAGGAACTAAAAATACCCCTCCATACTTCCATAGAGGGGTGAAGCTCACTTTTGTAAAAGTGTAAGTATGTGTGTTTTCTCTCTACCACACATACACTCTTCCCATCTCTTTAACCTTTCAACTCTAATAAAATGGCTATTCATTTATTTCATTATACCCAACCTCCAGATCAGTTTTAATTCCTTGTTATTCTATGTCATTTATAATCTACATTGATTCTAGCATGGATTAAAACTCGACATTTGGCTTAGTGTCAGAAATTGGTGTAAGCTTAGTTGTGTTCGGTTTTCTCCGTCTAAAGGGAGCTTGTTGACTAGTGAAGTAGCTCTTGAGTTGGGTACTCGAGGAGTGGAGTAGGGCGAAGAGGTGCTTCATGACCGAACCACTATAAATCATCGCGTCCGGTTTGCACTTTCTTTTACTTTTCGCTTTACATCTTTATTTACCTTATCGCCTTACATTTATATTTGTCATTGATCTATATGATTGTGACTGTTTAGGCTTAATATTGTTTGGATGATGATTGTGTTATAGATAGAAGTTAACATTGTGATTGTGCTTATATTGCTATGACATGTTCTAGTGGATATAAATATATTATCCACACTTATCATATTGCATCTAACTTGATGGATAATTTGATACGAAATATTTTAAGTTTTTAAATAGAAACGTATTCACCCCCTTTACGATTTCCACAATTGGTATTCTATGATTTCCACAATTGGTATCAGAGCCACGTCGCTCTAATTTTCAAAACAAATGGTTTTAAAAATTGAGTACAATCCATGTATCAAATTACCCATGAAAGGGGATTAAATATGAAAAGTGTTTTGTTGCTTAACCTGTATTAGTTTTGTTGTTAAATACACTAATTATAATAGCTCGAGGTAAAAAAATGATGCTTAAAATAAGTGTTATATGTTCGGTATCAAGTTCAGAACGTTGTACACCTTTTTGCAAAGTCAGTAAACAATTTTGTACAAAAAATGGTAAATCTGAGTGTCAGATGGCCGACCCCCTTAAAGTGTATGGCCAGCCCCCTTAATTCCTGGCCGGCCCCCTTATATTTGGCAGTTTTTCAGAAACTTTGAAAATTCGGCAGTTTTTCATAAACTTTGAAAATTCATATAAAATCAACCGTAAGTCCGTAGAAGTCGTGCCACCTGCCATTTCGAAGATAATTGAGTCTACTTTCATATAAAAATAATTCCAAGTATTTATTTCAAAC